>CM076582.1:1142089583-1142352357 GCA_034641835.2 Pinus albicaulis
TTATCAATCAATCACCTGAAGAAATCTGATGAGAATGGGCTTAGTGAGACAATTCTCACTTCACCACGAAGTTTCGGCACCAACCTGCACCCACTCTGAATGTCTGTGTGATTTCTGCGCAGTGACTGCATCACTCATGCTGTCAGTGCGTCACTACTGCTGCTGCTTGTTATGGTTGCCTCGGTGCTCACTGCAGTGTGCGGCTAGAGTTTTCTCCTCTTTTGGAATTTCTCTCCGGCTACTGGATGAACCCTCAGCTGCCTTCCCAACTGAAATCGAAACTCCCTCTACTGTATAGAATATTTAGATCGATCTTGCCTCTGAGCACTGCTCACTTCAGAAATTCGATCTCTTGATACTTTCTCCGTCTTGTGTGTTTTCCAAATGACCCTTCAAGCCCTTCTTATAATCTTCTTGTTGAAACTTCAACGACCAATAGTAAATCTCTAATCAACGGCTAAGATTAACTTTTGACTTGATTCGCTTTTTCTAGAACATTCACACCCATATTTTATTAATTCACTTTAATTATTTTATTTTCCTAAGTTTAGACTTAGGGTCCTTTTAAAATAATTATTTTTTTCAATAAATTACAATCCGGGTGGAATTTCCGAAAACGATTCTTGGGTTATCTGGAATACATATGTCTAAGCCTCACTGCAAATTTTGAGACTTAGAGCACATTCGATGCTACCAAAAATCAACAATCATTGTTCGTGCCTATCACTCATTATTTCGATCTCTAACTCTCTCTGACAACTGACTGCTACTACTCTGGAAGTCGATATGCCAAGAAATCGAACTGCTAAAGTTTATTCTTCATCACCACATCGACCTCCTCTTATAATCCTTTGTTAGAGCACCAATGACCAAGATTAAAATATAATCGATGGCTAGGATCATCTTTGGATCGATCCGTGTGAGTTTCTAGATTATTCTCGCCTTGACTTAATTAATATTGATTAATTAACCTGTTTTCCTAAGTTTAGACTTAAGAAACATTAAGAAATTGGCTAATAGTCTAATTAAGTCACTTCTAGGCGGAATTTCAAGAAACGATTTCTGGGTTCTGGAGATCTCATGTATTCTAGCCTCTCTACAAAGTTTCATGGCTAGGACACATTCGATGCTACAAAAACTAACATTTTGGAGGATTTTCCAGTGCCGGAAGAGACAACAGAGGGAGGTTGAGCTATTCCACATGAGGTTGCACAGGGGCTTGCGTATAACCTCAAGGAGGTAGTTCGATTCAAGCGATGGAGAGATAGATTTAGTATTTGAGTGCCATGGAAATTCTTCCAGAGGGCTAGCAAATCCTTCTTAATGGCAAAGACAGTTAGCAGATGCGAATAAAAACTATTACAGGAAGTGCGAGTTTCAACCTACATAGAGGTTGATGCAGGGGCAGTTTGGGAGTTGATTGTGGGGCTAGATCAAGACAAGATTGCTTGTAGAGAGAGGGAAAATTATCTCAGATATTTTCCCAGTGATTTCTTAGGAGAGGATTGCCAGTTTGGCATCCAAATATTGTACTCATATTTTGTAGCTAAATAATAATAATAAACCTTCATCTAATGCACCAGTTTTCCCACATTATGTTTTTTCGGTGACTTTTGTCCAAAAATAACGGTGTCATTTTTATTATGCGTGTGCTTTGTTCCAGTTTTATTTCCGTAGTTCATTTTATTTTTGGGGAAAATTGCAGTTGTGATTTTATTCGTTGTTTGTTGTAATAGAAAATAAACTGCACATAATTATATTCAGTTAAAAGCAGTGTTGCGAACATCTCGATTTTATCACAAAATCATGGTTTATTGGCCTAGCCGATGTTTGCCGATTTTTACCAATATTTTGATGGTATCTTATTTTTGCCAATGTTTTACGATTTTTACTGATATTTTCCCTATTTTTATGATTTTTTGGTTTTTTGGAGCCTTGCTGATTTTATCTCGATGTCGATGTTCACAACATTGGTTAAAGAATAATTTCTAGCTGCTGCAATAGTGAAAATTTCTCATATGGGAGGAATCTACACCTACGTTCCTCAATAGAAACTTGATGATAATCTTGTCAAAGAGATGGTAGAGCCATAAAAGGTTCAACAATATGTTGGTGAATATTTAATTGAAACCCTAATTCTACAACAAACATAAGATGGAAGAAGATACTTAGAATAAATTTGCACAATATCACCATTTATCATCCAAGAGAAAGAGCCATCCAATCACAATATCGCCCCCAAGTCATTTTGCTCATTTAAAGTTCCATAGCAACCAAGAGAAAAGAGACAAGCTAGTGCACTCTCAAGTGTGAGTGTGACAATGATCCCATGGTAAATCGATCTACCTCTATTTATATGAGGGCAACCAAAGCCAATTTTACCTTAAATTGGACTCCCAAAATATAATATAAAATGTGATTATAAGTTGGATAGGTCACAAACTAACTCCCAAAGATATCTAATTCAATGAGAGGACATAAAAATAAGATTCTTTTAATCCACACAAGTGAGTTAAAAGGCCTCCAAAGGTGACATCATCCTCCAAAAAGTGTCTTTCTCATCATAAAGTGCCATGGATGACTTGAGAAGGTGTTCCTCATTCTAAAAGCCACATCTCCTCACCAAAATGTGTCCAATCATCAAGCAAATTCTCCTTCAACAAGATGTCATCGTCAAAATTGGCTCACATCATTAATATAGGCTACATGAATGGGATGGCATGGAACTAGGACATGACCTCATCATGCAAAGCAATGTACTATCCTTTCTAGAGGGGTCTCAAATCATCATTTTTATCAAACCATCCTAGAAATAGGGCAACGTTCATCAAGAAGGTGCAATGTTAACTTTGGGGCATCTTATCATCTTTGGGGTACGTCAACTCTCTAGGAAACACTCTAGCTCACATGTGTAGGGTTTCAGGTCTTAGAGGGAGAGGAGAGTGTCATCAACTATGTTGGATACATCCCAATGTCAACACTTATCAAAAGGTGGTCAACATCCTGTTTTTTGGTCTAATGAAGTCATCAAATGGGGCTAAAGATCCACTTTGGAGTGTTGGAGAAGCATTGTACAATCCGTCAAGGGATGACATTTGTACTTGGGAGCAAGCATCTAAAACATGCTCATGTAATCAAGTGAGATCCACATCATAAGTGCAAGAACCATAAGGGTATCAAAGTGGGCCATATTTAATGTAAAAGGAATGAAAGTAGTACACACAAGCATCATCCTTAAATGCCTTTCTAGCTTATGATTTGTAAACAAGTTACCATACTTAGATATGGGAGGGTTATGACAAGGTCTTATTAGGTGCTTCCAACCCTAAAGGGGAGGAACAGTTCCTAGGCCGACCCATTAATCAACAGGTGCAACTAGTCATTGGCATTATGGGGGTTTATTTCATGGAGGATGTTGCCATAGTCTTTGTATTAGTTATGAAATTCCAACATCCTAACATTATGATGGGAAGAGAGAAAAATCACGGGACCTGAGTTCCCGCTTTCTTCGGTCTATTTTTGCCACCCATCTTGTTCGCCTTTTATTTTATTTTAAATTTACATATATAGCTTGGGTTAAAGCTTTTACGGATTCATTGCTAACCTCTTAGATATGAAATGTTTCACTATTCTTCGGGTTGGGAGAGTCAAAGTTCCTTTTATTTGGATAGCTTATGCATTAGCCAAGAACCTAGGTGAGGGCTAATGAGGGGGGTAGGGCTCAAGCTAGGCTTTTTTCCATGCACTTTCATTTATCCCTTCCAATTTTTTGCATTTTAACATTATGGCACATGAGAGAATGTATATTTCCACAATTATTCATATTGAGAGAAATGTTCAGATGAAACTACGTGGAGGATGTTTAATCCTGTCCACTGTTTCGGGTGGACACTCTACTCATCGTCAGGGACTTTGAGAATTGAATGATTACAAATGAGAGTTGTGAATCATTTAATAGGAGGAGGAATCTAGAATTAGCAAGAATAATATTAAAATAATGAAAGTAGCCATTAAAAAATAATAATAATATTAATTTATATAATTTGTTGGTATGAGAAAGGGTCAAGTCAATAGATTAAATAAATTAAAATAAAATATGTCAATAACTGTTAAGAGAAAGGGTCAAGTCAATATATAAAATAAAATAAAATATATAAATAATCGTTAAGAGGCAAGGTCAAGCCAAAAGATTTAAATAAATAAATGATTAATTAAATTAAATCAAAAGAGAATTAAAATAAAAAAAAATAATTAAAAAATAATTAAAAGAGAATTAAAATAGATAAATGGGATGGGGGATTAAGAGAAATTTAAGGAGGATAATGGAAAGGATGGAAATATAGATCAATTAATTTATTAAAAGAAGTGGAATACGAGTAAATCATAAAATATCGATAAAATTGAAAAGATAAATACTTTGAAAAAAATATTGGATTAGAAAACAATATGTAAAATTATTTAATTAAAAGAATTTATTATAACATGATATTATTAAATATAAGGATGCAAAAAAGGTTAGCTAATGAGTCAGAGGGTGGATAATCGATTGCCAAGAATGGCTTAAATTATAGCCATCCTCTCTATTAAATTATACCCATTCTTGGCAATCAATTATCCACCATTTGACTCATTAGCTAACCTTTTTTGCATCCTTATATTTAATAATCTCATGTTATAATAAATTCTTTTAATAAACTTTTTTTACATATTGTTTTCTAATCCGATGTATTTTCCAGATTATTTATCCTTTCAATTTTATCGATATTTTCTTATTTTACTCTTAATTTCCTTCTTTTTAATAAATTAATTGATCATGTACTTCTATCCTTTCCATTATCCTCCTTAATTTTCTCTTAATCTCCCCATCTCATTTATCTATTTTGATTCTCTTTTAATTTTTCTATTTTAATTCTCTTTTAGTTTAATTTAGATCATCATTTATTTATTTAAATCTTTTGACTTGACCTTGCCTCTTAATGGTTATTTATATTTTTTTATTTTATTTAATATATTGTAATATTCCTAACGGGAAATATTAAGTGATAACAACAAATAAAGCATAAACATGTAACCACAAAACTAACACACCATCATAATGACAAATTGCATCAGAAATTGTACCAAGAGCTGAGCCATTTTATTAATTGAGAAAACAAGGTACATATAAATGAAGAACAAGAGCTTGGGTTTGCTACAACAAGCTAGTAAAGTCCCAAGTGAAAATGGAGCTGCATATTACCGCTCAAGCTACCAGAGGGCCTAAAGGGGTATCCTAATAGGGCAACTGCTAGACTAAGGGCAACGGTAGAGGCTTAGCGCACCATCACCAAAGCTAAGACTCCCTGCTCTTTACGGACTTTCACCGATGGGAGGAGTTCCGATGTTTTGGGAAGCCACTTATAAAGGATATGCCAATGGATATGTATGAAGTGATCCCAGTAACCCTTTCCTAAGGAGGAGGTGAATAATGGTACTTGTTTGCCCTTTAAGCAATGGGATTGCCTTCCAAGGGACAGTGGGTGAGGATAAGGGAATGAGGTACAACTTGAAGAGGTACTACCCGATCCCTAAAACCCTATATGAACTTGGTTTCCCAAATAGTCCTTGATGTTTAGTCTTTGGTAAGAAATGGGACCACACAGGACCAAGTGGACACAACCCTGGTTCGGGGATGGAATATAGCAACCAATGATGCTCCTACCCTAGACAAGGTGGGGAGAAAGGACTCGACAAGAAATTTTGCTTCGAAAGCTTAAATTGACCCCGATAGGATCTAGCGTGGGGGATGCCTAGGCAAAATTTGGTCCTAGAGCTGGGGCTCGAGATTCCCGGAGATTCCACCGTAGGAATAGGCTCGAATTCGGAGGGGAGTGAGGGGACCCACCAACACAGTAGCCTCCAAGAGATCGAATTTTTTATGTGGGTATATTCTTGGGAAATTGATGCCTTATGTGACCTATAAAGGATAGATCTTGGGAAAAGGGTAAAAGGGTGAAAAAGGAGGGGAAAATGACCACCCTTTTGAGGGACTAGTGCTTATTTCCCTAGGGGATATGGAGTCAAGGATGATAATGATTGAGAACTCGACTTCTTGATCAAGGAGGCTCGGAAAGTCAAGTTCGTCCAATGTTAAGGGAAAAAAGAAGAAAAATGACCTTTAAGCATGTATACTTAATGCAAATAGTGCAAGCTTATCGAGATGAAATAATCTTGTAAATTTATGTCGATGTTCTATGCTTGATGCAACTTTACTTTCACTACAACAATCACATAAACAATCAAGTAAAGTGCTGATAGAACATACCAGTAGATCAACAGAAGACAAACCAGAAACAGATAAATGTGTTGGTGTGTTACGGCAGTCAACAGGATGCTTCAACCAGCAAAGTCTTCTTGGTCAGCCAACCCAGCATGTGTCACAACAACCCTCAAAACAGCCACACGGTCAACTCAAAGTCAACCCTAGAAAAGTCAATGCTGCCCAGAAAAGTCAACGCAAAACAACAGCAAGCAGCACCAGCACCAGCACCAGCAGCAGCAGCAACAGCAGCAACAACAACAACAACAACAGTAACAACAACAACAGCAGCAGCGATATCAACAGAATTCTCTTTGTCCTTCTTTCCCACGTGTGAACCGAAAACTGCCTCCAAGGAGCTCGAACCAATCAGAAGAGGATAGATGATGTGTGAGGATGAGATGAGTGAAATGTCCTCCAACGTTGACTCTATTTATATCAATCACTGAGGGTGTGTGACACATTTGCTGGGGGTGTAAAACCTTAAGGCCGACCAACACATATTTTGAAAGTATTAAAAATAAATTCAACATAAATGATCTGCTCATCGGATCAAGATGATCTTTAGATCAATCTTACACCTCTCCGAAAGAGGAACCCAATAAAAATATTGGTGTCTTCATCTGAGCATCACAACGTGGAGTTTGGACCTAGTTGTCCAATTTTAACACTCCCTCTCAACTAGGGAGAACTCCATACACCTGTGCAATCAAACATCGTGTGTCATCCCACCGTAACTTGCTTTGCTGGCCTCTTTATTTTAGAACAGAAGTGGGTCAGTCACAAAGACATCATTCCCGGCTGACAGATTCAACCCAGAGGTCCGAAACCTCTATGGGACTCACAAAGAGTCTCATACCAACCCGAAGTTGGTTTACCTGACCCGAAGTCAGTTGGAGGTCTGAAACCTCACATGGACTCAAAGTCACATACCAACCCAAAATTGGTTTATCTGACCTGAAGTTAGTAGGAGGTCCGAAACCTCACTAGACTTGATCCCCGATCAAGTGGTTGGACACGTGTCATCTTAGATAGAGAGTACGACAATCTCTGATGCGTCCATCAGTCTTTGCTACTAGTCTCTAGCTTTCCCACCTCATTGGCCAAATGAGAGGTACTTCCCTGAGTTTGGAACTCAATGGGTAGGATGCATACGAGGCACAAATCATGGGAGGCGAACCAACTCAATCATCATAACAGTGGGGCAAAAGCACCACAAGGTTCGGCAAGCCTAGCCTTGTGTGTGCTTATAGGCTCCGAGAAGCTATCCCCAGAGCCCTCCAGAGCTCCAAGAGCTCATCGTCCAACACGACCCTCAGAATAGGGTCGTTCCACGATTCCAAGATTCTCACGAAGGTTAGGAACATGACCTTCCCCAAGGGCATTGTGAGAATATCCGCGGCTTGCTCATTAGTTCTTATATGATCAAGCCTTACGGCGCCTCGCTGTACCATATCCCGAATAAAGTGGTACCAGCCATCAACATGCTTGGATCGTTCGTGGAACACGGGATTCTATGACAAACGAGTACCCCTCAGGTTATCACCAAGGATAACGGTGGCATCTAGCACATGCTCGAACAGCTCACTGAAGAGCTTTCGCAACCAAGTGACTGTATCTCAGCCCATGGTCTAAGTTGCCCCAAAGATATCTCAAGAGTTTCTTGGCACCAACCCAGTGAATGTTATGATCAACCATGTGTTGACTTAAAGTGTTCACTACACAACATACGTCCGAACGGGTGTCCACTAAGAACATCAGGGCCCCTACGAGTTGACGATACTCAGTAGGATATGCTAACATGGCCCCAACAACGTTGCCACTCAACTTCTTAAAGTTGAGCTCCATTGGTGTCGACATGGATTTGTAGTCCACCTTACCAAATCTTTCTAGAAGCTTCACAATGTATTTTCCTTGAGAAAGGAAAATCTCGCCAGGTCTTTGCCAGACCTCCAGGCCTAGGAAATAGTGCATTAGTCCTAGGTCCTTCATCTCGAACTCAGCAGCAAGCTCCCTCTTGCACTGATGAATGAGAGGGTCAACACCTGTCAGGAAGAGGTCATCCACATACATCACCTGAATGAGAGGCTTCTTCCTGTCAACCTTGAAGTAAATGTTCGGATCAACATTACTACAAGTGAAGCCCAGCTTCATCAGGTAGCTATCTATCCTCTCGTACCAAGCTCTGGGTGCTTGCTTAAGCCCATAGAGGGCTTTCTTCAACCTGCAGACATGGGTGTCTCAATCTTGGACTTCGAACCCCAGAGGTTGCTCTACATACACCTCTTCCTTTATCGCACCATGCAGAAAAGCGGTCTTCACATCCATCTGATGAAGACTCCATCCTTGCGTAGCAGCAAGGGCTATGATAGATCGAATGGTGGTATATCGTGCCACAGGTGCGAATATGTCATCATAGTCGATGCCTTCCTTTTGAGAGAAGCCACGGGCAACGAATCTTGCCTTGAACTTTTCAGCACTTCCATCAGATCCATGCTTGATCTTGTAGAGCCATTTCGAGGTGACAACTGCTTTGTCCATCGTCTTGGAACTGCATCCCAGACATCATACCTCATTATGGACTCATACTCTTTGTGCATAGCATCCTTTCAGACTTGATGATTTACGGCTTCCTCAAAAGATCCAGGCTCGGATTGTACAATAGTACTCATGGCTGCTAGATACCCTTGGTATCCACTCGGCTTCTTGCTTTCACAGAATGTCCCCCTTTGGGGCCGTATGTCCCTCAGCATCCTCGAGAGTGTCCTTGAGCCATGATGGTCTCTTTCCCAGTGAAGGAGGTGGATCAATCGGTTCCATCAGTCCTTCAACATTAAGCATCGTCTCATCCTTTAGTTCTTCTTGATTTCTAGGCCTTGCTTCATGATCTTCCTGGGATCTCGGAAGATTGATTACTTTCTTCAGGGAAGCATCTTCGTCAAAAGTGACATCGTGGCATATCTCCACTTCCCTTTGACCAGACACATAGACTCTATCAAAGTTTCACTGTAGCCCACAAACATTCCTTTCTTCCTAGAAGCATCCAACTTGCTCCTCTTTTCTTTTGGCACATGAAAATAAATATACATCCAAAAAGTCTAAAATGTGAGACGTCAAGTTTCTTACCAGAGAGAACCTCTTCAGGAGTTTTGGAGTCTAGAGTAGAATGCGGGCATCGGTTTTGTATGTACACAGCAGTGTTTGCAACTTCTCCCCACAGAAACTTCGGTAGACCTTGGTCACATAGCATGGCACGAGCAGCTTCCACAATGGTCCTGTTCTTTCGTTCAACAACACTATTTTGCTGAGGAGTATATATATAGTTGTGGTCTCCCTCTTAATGCCAGCTTCTTTGCAACAGTTTTTGAACTTGTTCGTCTCATATTCAGTGCCATTATCGGTCTGTCGGATAGCATCTCATGTCATTGCTCCCAGTGGACTTCCTCCAACCTAGTAGAGTGTATAGATTGTAGACCCAAACATGATAGCTTCCTTGAAGCTCTTCTTCCACATGCGCACCTTTCCATCCATGAATGCCACATTGAAACGTTTGTCTTCCATGGCCAATATAGACACAAGGTTCTTCTTCAAATTTGGTACATAGAGTACATCCTTCAAGCGGAGTACTTGACCTTGAGACAAGTGGAGGGTCACAGTCCTTGTCCCTTTCACGGGATATGTGGCATTATCTCCAAGGACAATTTTCAGATTAGTGTCCTTCTCAACCATATCAGAGAGTGCCTCTTTGAACCTAGTGATGTGCCTTGAGGTACCACTATCTATCAACCAGACATCCATAGTGTCGGGTGGAGATGCAACGGAGAGGGCAGATACAAGAATGTATTCATTTCTTTTATCAACAACATTTGATTCCTCATACCTCTGGTTCTTGTTTTTGTCATCACCATCGGGAGAATCCTTCTTTAAAGGACATTCTCTAGCATAGTGACTAGGCCTATGACAAATGAAACACTTGCCCTTCTTTCCTTAGGCCCTTGGTTTTCCTTTGTTCTTTGGACCACCAAAGTTCTTCTTTCTAGAATGAGCAGCGTAGGCAGCATTTTCTTCATTTTCATACTCCTTCATTCTTGATTCTTCTTGAACGCATCTCGACAGTACTTCATCAAAGTCAGATATCACATTATTATTTAGAATGGTAGTGTTGAACACATGCCATTCGGATGGGAGCCCTCCAATTGCGGTGAGTACCATCTCTCGATTAGCTATTGTCTCCCCAATAGCCAGCATATTGTTCCTGATCTCGGTCAGCTTCAGAAAATATGATTGAACAGACTCATCCCTGCCTTGCCTTAGATTCTTCAATTTATTCTTGTAGAATAGGACTTGATTCGCATTGTTGGCCTTGAACATGTTGACCAACTTATCATACATCTCTTTGGATGAGCCTAGCTCAGAGATGTAGGAAACCAGACTCTTGTGAATTGAGTCCTTGATCATTAGCTTTGCTTTGATCTCCCCCTTCTTGTACTTAGTTTTGGTGGCAAAAGTTGCAGTGGATGGAGGCTCTTGGATTTTACCCTACACATAGTCCATGACATCTTGGTCTTCCAACATAAGATCCAATGTCATCTTCCAAGCATGGAAGTCATCCTTCCCCGTTAATTTGTCATCAGCCTTAAAGCCATTGTAGTTTGAGGAACCCATCCTCTTCTTCGGTGATTGCTACAAATTAGGACTTTGTCTTCACCTCAGCTGTGATAGCATGTAAATTTATGTAGATGTTCTATGCTTGATGCAACTTTACTTTCACTACAGCAATGACATAAACAATCAAGTAAAGTGTTGATAGAACATACCAGTAGATCAACAGAAGACAAACTAGAAACAGATAAATGTGTTGGTGTGTTACGACGGTCAATAGGATGCTTCAACCAACAAAGTCTCCTTGGTCAGCCAACCTAGCATGTGTCACAACAACCCTCAAAACAGTCACACGGTCAACTCAAAGTCAACCCCAGAAAAGTCAATGCTACCCAGAAAAATCAATGAAAAACAATAGCAGCAGCAGTAGCAGCACCAACAGCAACAGTAGCAGCAACAACAACAACATCAACAGAATTCTCTTCGTCCTTATTTCCCACGTGTGAACCGAAAATTGCCTTCAAGGAGCTCGAACCAATCAAAAGAGGAGAGATGATGTGTGAGTATGAGATGAGTGAAATGTCCTCCAATGTTGACTCTATTTATATCAAACACTGAGGGTGTGTGACACATTTGCTGGGGGTGTAAAACCTTAAGGCCGACCTGCACATATTTTGAAAGTATTAAAAATAAATTCAAAATAAATGTTCTGCTCATTGGATCAAGATGATCTTTAGATCAATCTTGCACTTCTACGAAAGAGGAACCCAATAAAAATATTGGTGTCTTCATCTGAGCATCACAACATGGAGTTTGGACCTAGTTGTCCAATTTTAACAAATCTCTAGGACATTTCATTCATCTAACAATTGCCCATGCATTAAACAAGCTAAATATATACTAAATTCCAGATTCCAATGATGGAACAACTAGCCCTAATTATAACGAAGTTCAACAATATGCAGCAACAATCATTAAAATTTACTTACAATGTTAGAGAGTATATCCAACCAACATCATATTTGCAAAAACGAAGCTCCAAGATAAAAATGGCCCAAATCCGTACATCAAAATTCATCCATTTATCCAAAGTAATCCCCAAGAAGAAATGCGAAGTTCTCTAAAGATAGGGAGATCCCAAGTAAAGTGATGATACAAATGAATGTAGCTCACATCAATATATACCTGTTAATTTTGGGCAACTAGGTCCAAACTCCATGTTGCACTGCTCATATGATGATGGTCATGTTTTTGTTGGATTCCTCTTTCGGAGAGGTGCAAGATTGATCTAAAGATCATCTTGATCGGATGAGTAGAACATTGATTTTGAATTTATTTTTCACATGTGAAAGGTCGGCCAGATTTATCCCACATGCCTAAGAGATGTGTCACACATTCTCATTGATGGATATAAATTGGAGAGACTTGGAGGTCATTTTCTCATCATCTCATCACACATTCTCTCTTTGTTAGCCTTTGGAAGCCTTTTTCTTCTCACACATGTGGAGCGAAGGTGTTGTTTTCTGCGCTGATCTGTTTAGGGCTTTTTCTGCTGCAGCGTTGACCAGCATTGACCATAGTCAACTCTTGGTCGTTTGACCTCAATCTTCTGCAGAAATTTCGATTTTAGGAGGTCGTGCAACTAGGCACTAAAATCGAGGAATTCTGGGTTGTTTGACTGAAGCCCTAGTTTGTTGCATTGACTTTTCTGAAGCTACCTGCGTTGACTTTTTTGTGCTGTCCCTGGTTTGACTTGCGTTGACTTGTGATGAGCTATCTTTGAGGGTTGTGGGTGTGACACATGAAAGTGTTGGTTGACCGAGAAAGACTTTGCTTGTTGAATCATCCTACTCACTGTCGTAACGCAACAATTTCTCATATCTTTGTTGCACATAAGGAATTGTAAATCTGATCTACATTTGGCTTGTCTTCTATTGATCTATTTAAGGAGTTTGAATTAGCCTATGGGCCCACATTAGCCCCTAATGATAATATAATGTGCAAATAAAACTCCTATTAGTGACAAGCCCACCAAACTAGCTCATAAATGGAAAAAAAAAGCCTCACAAGGGGCCAAATAATACTATGTACATGTCCTGGGGCCCTCCAAAGGCGTAATAATGTCCCGAAGTGCCATAATGAGGAATACATTCCTCAAAATATGATGGAAAAGTGGGTGGCCCCTTGTTCTCGAAGTAGTAGACCTGTGGTGCTCCATGTGGGTGTGGGGGCACACAAATGACCCCATGGGTCTCCATTGGAGTCGAAGGTGCCTGTAGATCCTCTGCAAGTGCTCGAGTGATGGAATGAGCGCTGCCATGACATCGTACAAGTCTTGGGACACCTGCCAAGAATGTGGGGCTCCTATGGGGCTTGCTGGGCATAGTGTACCAAGCACATCATCCTCATCCCAAAAGTGGATTGCTAGTAGTCTCTGAACATCAATGGGGATCCGTGCAGTGTTGTCTGCTGCTGTGGAGGCCCATGTGTCACGACCCTATACGTGTGGTACTCTTCCAACCACTTATAGCGGGTGCGACACTACCTTACTTTTTCTTTTTAGCAATACTCAAGCAAGTAGACTACGCTTATCTTCAACACTTAGTTAATTAACTTCAAGTGTTCTTTATCAATATGCAATGGAAATAAATACAACATTAAACATCAACATCAAATCCACATGTATGCCCATACATACAAGGGAGGGGCAACTCCCAAATATGAGTGCCCGATATTATGTTTCAATACAAATGTATAATTTTACAATAATCATACACTGCCAAGCCTGTGTAAGCCACTTACACTCTTTCCAAGATGTGCTTGCAACACTTGTGTTTTGGATTGAGCTTCAAGCTCTCCAACAACCCAATCAATCATCAAGGAACTCAAAATTCCCTTTACAAGGCATTTCCCTGCCCGAATCTGCGTTCATACGGGTCATCGGGGTCAATGACGCCCTTAGCTCCTGCACGCGTTCGAGTCGTGTTCGACTTGACCTGATCTTGTCGCACGATCTCCACAGTCTGCTGTACACGACTCCGCACGTCTGTTGTGAATGCGCCATCAAACCAACTCGACTCCTCCCAAAGCACCTGACTCGCATGCTGTTTTGCACGCGCCTTCGACTGATGCTTGACTTGACCCGCGGTTTTGCACGACGCCTTGCCCGTGGTGCGAGTGCATGCCTGAACGACTGCGACTTGACTCGACACGAGTTTTCACGACTTTTGTTTGCCGATTTGTCTCTGCCCTTCGACCTTCGCTCAAGTCTGCTGCAGCTTCGTGTAGCTTCCTGAACGTGTTCTACTGGACGAATGGATCATTTGATGATGTCTTTTCCCTTCCTCATGACCGCTTATACATATGCATTCAACACACATGTTTTACTCCACAGTTGGGGATCGACACCCATGAAGCCAACCCATGTTCGTCCGCAAAGCACCTCGATCATGGTGTGATGTTTTGTCTATAACGTCGGCTCACCACCAAGGCTTGCCTATAAACACCCCGTCCAACACTTAGCCAATTTGCTCGCCTGTTTTGGCCGTCGCTCCTTTCATTGCATGGTAGCCAAACATACGTCGCAAAGTCACCACTACGTCGTCCGTCCGTCGCGTCTGTCCACTATGTGGTAGCAAGTTTTGTCGCTCGCCAACCATCGTTTCGTTGCATGATCGCCAAGTTGGGCGTCCGTCGTGATAAGGTGTGCCCGCCTCACTTTGTCATCGCAACTCCATCTCGTGGGCCTACACCATGGCTCCCTAGCACACCCTATATGTGCCGATGTAGTCCTCTGGGGGTTAGGACCCCGTATAGGGAGACCAAACCCAAATGGAAACGAGCTGCAGTGTTGTTTAAGATCCAATGTGTCCCTAGGCTTCCCGTACAACCAACCATTAGAGTAATCGTGTAAAAGAGCTTAAAAATCATGGATAACAAAGTGGGCACTTCATAATGGCATGCCCTTCCATAGCGGGCTTTGGCATGTGCTAGTGTCTCCATATTCGAAAGTGGGTTAGCCGTGTACCTTATTAAGTGGTTTCAACCCTTAAAGGGGATAATATCCTTTGAATGGGGGTGGCAAGTGATAAATAAGTGAAATGGAGTAGGGAATGAGAGGGGCAATCTTCGGCCACATATCACGGCAGCCAGATAAGGGGAAACCCACAGTAGGGTATATAATGTGTAGGAGGGAGCATTCGTGCTACATGAGGTGTCCCGACCTTGATTTTTCCACCCTTCTTTATATGCCTTTTGCCTTTTATGGATTTTCTTTAATTAAATGCTCGGGGCTTAAGGATAAGAGCATGATGTGTCGAATATAGCAGTGATTACCCCTTTTGAGATAGGGCAGTTCATTGCCCTCCAGGGGTTGGGACAATCATGGGTTCCTGAATGACAAAGGAGGCTCATCTAGGGCCTATGGAACCAGGGTGATGGCCATGGGTATGGGGCAGAGCTCATGTATTGGCTTTTGCCCACATGCTATTTTTTTTTTTTTTTTTTTTTTTTTTGTCTCGGCCATCTTTTGCATTTTGTGGTACAATTTCCTGTTAAGTGTGGCCAATTATGCTTTTTCATTTTCTTTTAGTTGCTTACACTTGCGGGGCATGATTCCAGGCCTGAACCAAGGTGCGGGCAAGGGGATAGGGAGGCTGATCCTATGTGGACCTAGGTCGGAGAAATGATGACTAGGGATATAATGAGTGGAAGGGGAGCAATATATGCGGAAAAAGGAGCGGGGTTTGCATGTAAATGCTCAAGCCTCAACTTGAAAGCAAAACATGATTTTCGCTCGGCTCATTGGCTCTCCGTGCATGTTAGGTTTAAAGACCGTATCCGAATGCTTTTTCGCAAGCATTACGTTAAGGTTCCAATCAATGCAAGGTTCCATGTTTAAACAAGTGAATAGGTATTGGGGCATCCAACCGTAAAAAGTTTTTTACAAAGGAAAATCTTGGAAAACACCCGAATTCAGATTCCCCCCTCCATACGGACGAATGATGTGGCAAAGTGACAAGGTTGGTGATGTGGGGTACAGGTGGCGATGACTGAGCCAGTGTGATGACATGGCACCTCAATAGTGTGACACATGGCAGGTAATTTTGGAGCTTTCACGTGGCCACGTGGGCTAAATATGAGTGACATGTGGCACCACTAAGAGACTTCCATGTGGCAGTGATGATGTCAACTAATGATGTGGTAAAATCTTGGGATTTGCGCCAAGCGGTCGATTGATAAACAAATTCCTGTTTTAATAGTTTTTGGGTAAAAGGGTTGATGACTGTGTAATGGGCCCAAAACAAGTCTTAAGTCTAGGCCATCTAGGGTATAGACGTGTTGGTGTGCTGCTAGTAGAGTCAGATTCTAGACTTATCGGGATATCCGAGAGATGAGGAGATCTGAGGTGGAAGCAACCTTTAGAGGATAGGATACGCGGATATGTGAGCCCCGATCCAAATACTCGGATATGGGAGGTTCAAAACTGATGTGGGACTAGGGTGTAGTGAAGATGTGGAGCAGCGAGAGGTGGCAGAACACCATTGGTTGACAAATACAATTTGAATGCTGTAATGGCAGCGTGTTGTGGCTAGGCCATCTGGACATCCAGACCTTCGGGCGTTCTACGCAATGCCATAAGACAAAATCATCCAGATACTGGATTTTTGGTTCAAGCGCCTTTGTGTTAAAGGCATGGTTTAAGATTGAAATCATATGGTGAAGAGGGCTAAAGGCTAAGGTGCTATGATGTTGGAATTTGGCATTCTGAGCGCCAAAATTCAGTGAAATGAAATTTGAAGGAAAAGCCATGTTCTATTGTGATATCAGAGCCCCGCTGATACAATCAAAAGAAAAATTTACCAGGGGTGAAAGTGATGATTCGATGCCTATTATATTTGTGAAAATTCTATAATATAGAATTCTATTGCAGCTACTGATTATATTTCTTCTATTGCATTCTCACACAATTATTTAACATTTTACTGTGTTAAATATCAAAATAAAATATGCTGCAGACTTTACGATAAATAAACAACATGAAAGAAATAACACAAGTATTCACACATAAACACTGTTATTTTTGGACAATTATCCCCAAAAAAACCCAACTCCGGAAAACTGGTGCAACAGATATGAGGGTTTCTTTATTATGCAGAAATTCTGAGTACAAATGTGTGATTGTATTTATCAAGCAATCACCTGAAGAAATTTGATGAGAATGGGCTTAGTGAGACAATTCTCACTTCACCACGAAGTTCTGGCACCAACCTGCACTGACTCTTGATGCTTCTGCGTGATTTCTGCGCAGTGACTGTGTCACTCATGCTGTCACTGTGTCAATGCTGCTGCTGCTCGTTATGGTTGCCTCGATGCTCACTGTAGTGTGAGACTAGAGTTTTCTCCTCTTTTGGAAATGCCCACCGGCTGCTGGATGAACCCTCAACTGTCTCCCCAACTTAAATCGAAACTCCCTTTGCTGCTTTGTGCTGGCCCAACATAGCTGCTGCTTGGCTATCTCTGTGCTGCGGCTATGGCTCCCTTCTCACTTGTCTTCCTGCACTCCTTATTCTTCAAAAATTATCCCTCCTAGAGATACCACCTTCCCCTCTCTGCAATGTAGAATCACTTCGATTTTTCCTTCGGTTGAAGAAATCGAACTCTTGATTCTTTCTCCGTTTGATATGTTTTCCATAGGCCCCTCACTCTCCTTCTTATAAGCCTTCATTGACCCTTCAACGACCAAGATTAAAACATAATCAAGGGCTAGGTTTAACTTGGAGGTGATCCATGACTTTATCTAGAGGATTCACACTTGGTTTAATTAATACCCTTTAATTAATTAGTTTCCCTAAGTTTAGAATTAGGGAAACATTAAAAAACGATTAATTAATTTAATTAAACCATCTCTAAGTGAAATTTTCCAAAATCATTTTTGGGTTTTATGGAATGCATGTGTCTTAGCCTATATCCAAAGTTACAAGTCTCGAGCACATTTGATGCTAACATAAATCAACAATATTGGTGCAATGTGGTGAAATTGTTGGTTGTGCTATTGGAAAATTAGAGGACAAGAAAGAGCGTCAAATTAGGCAATAAGATATGAGAAATTAATTGAAATTTCTTCAATCCTTGTGGAAATAAATTAAGTTTCTCCTCGAGCTTTGTGTGTGATAATGAGTTCTCTCGTTTCAAGCCGTGTGTAATTGATTTAAGCAAGAGTAATCATGGGAGTTGTTTTGTATGTGGGTGTGCAACAATGTGAGAGTAAGTGAAGCTGAAGTAGTGAGGTCGTGTGTTTGTGAATGAGAGAATTCAATTGAAATAGAAGATTTTTGTGTTGAGTGTGAAATACTAGTAGCTTCGCTAACCGTGCTATGTGTGAGAGCATAAGGAATTTAGTTGAAGGAAAAAACTACTTTCCTATGTGCACAAGAAGGTGTAAATTGTTGCTCACAAGAGAATTGTAGATAGAGCATTGACATTGGTTTGATACAAAATCGAGGAACATTACCATTGGTCATGAGTTTGAAAATGAGGGAAATATAGATCTTCCCGGCTACAACAAAGTTGGTGCTTGCTGATTTGAGGGGGTTGGTGCCTCCGTGAGCTGGGTGCTCCCAAATCTTGATGTAATTTGAAGTAGTGGCTTTGATTTATGTCATAATAAAAACAAGCTTTTGGGGTTCTTCTCACCAAGGGTTTCGACATTAAATCACCGTGTACAAATGTCATGTGAATGTTATCATGGTGTGCTTGTTAATTGTAATTCTTTGAATTATTGGTTAAATAAGTGCAAAATCTATAGAAGACCGATTCAATTTCCAAGTATTCCTGATTCCCAACACATGCTTGTAATCAAGTGTTTCCATCTAACGTTTAAGAACATATTATTATGAATCAAATTGAATTGGATGATTGACCTCTTCAGCTTGTATTCTTGTTCCCATGCGTCGCCTTAGTGGTTATCCCTTACCCTTAGTCCATTGTAACCTTCTTTGAGGGCTTCTTCAACTGGCTGAGGAGGGGCTCAAATAGAAGGCACTAATTGATGTTGCGTGCCCATAATTATCATTTTCTATCTTTCCCCGGGTTTCACATCCTAATATTTGGGTTGATTGTTATATATCAATAGTGTTAGTTCCTTGAATTCCTTATTCTTGAGTAGGGCCCAAAACTTTGCCCTTAGAGGTTCATGTAGCAAAATGAAAAGAAAAGCATGGGCCATAAAGATAAAATGGAAAATATTGGTTGGGATAAGAGAGTGCATGAACAATGCCTAGCTTGGCTCTACCCCCCTCATTAGCCCTCATCCAGCTTCCTAATTAATGCATCAAGAAAACGAAATGAAAAGGAAATTTGATATCCCAACCCCGATGAACAATAAATTGCTTCATATTAAAGGGTGATAAGTGTCACAACCAAGCTTCGTAGGGCAAGCCGTGTAGGAAAATGAAAATCATTAAAGAAAAAAAAGGTGCACATGAGGGGTGGTAAAAATAAGTTGATGAAAGGCGTAGTATGGGTCCCACTATTTCTCCCTTTTCACATTATACGTCAAGAATGGTGGTTTTTTGTAACTGGTACATAGATGGTGGCATTCTCCATGAAGTAAACCCCCACCATGCTACTATTCACTTGCACTTGCTTATTGATGGGTTGGCCTAGGAACAATTTCTTCCCTTGAGGTTGGAAGCACCTAATAGGGCCTCTAGATGATCCTCTCCTCCACATGAAGGATGTAAGGACTTGTTTACAAACATAGCCAGAAAGACATTTGAATATGATGCTTGTGTGAAGTACTCTCTGTACTTTTGGATGAAACATGGAGCACTCGATTGCATGGTTTCCTAATCTATGACGATGATGTCACTTGATTTTGAGGGTATGTTACGTATGTTGTCTCCCTCGGGTATAGCAAACTTTTAACCTTGAGGGGTTGATTAATCCTTCTCCACAACTTCAAAGAAGATGTTCAACCCCACTTCATGTCATTTTAGGGAACCGTAGCAAGGAAATTGACCACCTAAAGAAGAGCATTGACCTTGGGATTGGTCCAACACCGATGATGACCTCTCCTATCCCTTCGAAGCTTTAAATGTTGCCCAAGGAGGCTAGGATGTCGTCAAGAAGATGATGTGCCTTATGATGTCACCGTAATGAGGCCTATAGTGATGACATGGGCTTGATTGATGGAGATCTCTCGATGCAAAGGGTTTTAACTTTACCATTGGACATCTTGTTGATGAGGAGATGGATTGAGTGAGATGAGGCACTCGTGTGACTCATATTTTGTGCCTCGTTGATGGATATGATGAACAAAACTGCATATTTATCCAAATCCGCTACCCGTGCTGGTGTCTCACAAAAGTTTCCACAACGCATGGCGGATCACAATACTCCGAACCAAGACAATGTCGCAATATCGCATTTAAACTTTTAGCCTCATCATGTATCACATTTTAGCTCATCGCAAATCGGCCCATCGAATATTGCTTTAACCATATCGCAATGTTTGCGACTTTGCGTTTTCGCAAATCGTCATAAATACCTTATCGCATGTCGCAAGGTTTACGATGTCACGTATTGCTCCTCTTATCATATGCGATATGCGATCACATCACATTGCAACTTATAACAATTAACTTCGATAACTTCTTAACATATAAATATAAAAATCGTCGATAGCGATGCACGCTAACAATCTTATGGCCAAATGTGATGTAATCTCGGTCCGCCCATCTCTCCCTATCATTTCGGCGGTTTTATCTCCACTTGTCCATTCCACCCGCACACTCGCTTTTGTATCTATCGATAGAACCATGTCTTAATAAACCCGTGTTCTCGCCATAAACTTTCATTTACAACGAAGCCCGTTAGGAACTTCGTTCACCATTCATATTCATACAACCTATCGTTTAACAAGATTAAAATTAAATAAACACACAGATAATACAAACCCGCATTATTCCCGGATACATAAAAACACATGAATTTCCATTATTGTCTCAAGCTCGAATTACATGTTGAGTATTACCATGGGCTTGAATCACAAATTCGCCCCGAGGTTACATTGTGCCGCCTCTCTCATACAACACGATTTCGTATATAAAAGAGATTACAAAGAGTGGATCATCTAGGATCCACGATTTCCTCCCACAAATCGCTTAACTAATCCTATAATCACTCTATTTTAATTACATGGCAGATTTTTAAAACAAATCATATCTTCTAGATGCATCGTTTTCACTTGTGAGGAAACAAATTTATCATTTTCATTGAATTTCATGGAAATTAGTCCTCAAATGGTTGTCCACGTTTCTCCTTCCGCAGCTTTGAATTTCAATTTTAATTAAGGGTGGTCCGATGCTCCCGCATCAAGGTCTTCCCTTTTAGATAATGATGTCATCCATGGAGGCCTTTTACCGACACGTGTGGGGTAAAAAAGGCTATTTTTTATGTTTTATCATTATGATAGCTATCTTTTAGGTCGGCTTGTGAACTACTTAACTTGTAAACACTTAAAACTAGGTTTTAAGGATTTTAGCTTAATTTCACCACAAATCAACTTAATTACCCTTAGATAAATAGAGGGTAGCCTATTAGAAGAGGATAATTGTCTCACACACTCATTTTGCACTCTTGTAAAAGAGTGCGCACTAGCTTCTCTTTCTCTGTAATATTCCCAATTAGCTTTGCTAATTGGAATATTGCATTTTTGCTTTATTTTGCCGCTTTAGATAGAGATAATAAATAAAGTGAGAAATAAGAGGGGTCACCTCACTTTAGTCACCTCACTTTATAATAAAGTGTTTTCCTAGTTGATTAACGTTATAACTTAAAGAGGGGGCCTTGGGGGTCCACACGTATATGAGGGGAGGCCTCACGCTGACCCAAGAGTAACTGCAAGGTGAAGGACGCAGTTAAGTTTTGGAGGGAGTTTAGCATTATAAAAGGAGGGTTTCCACTTCATTTGGCATGCATATTTTGATATTGATATTGAGAGCTAGACTTTTGTCTGCTTCAGCACGCCGGTTGTTTAGTCGGTCTGCAGCACTGTTTAGTGCACGAGTGTCTCCGGTCGGAGATCTCACCCTTAGCCTCTGGGGACTTCGAGTGCCGGCCCTGGTAAGGTTTTCTGGTTTCACCCTTAGCTTCTGGGGACTTCGAGTGCCCGGGCCTTGGTAAGGTTAATTTGAGTAATTCCCGTCCAAGTGGGACTTGGTAGCAACAAAAGGGAGATTCTGGAGGAAGAAGCCCTCTGCTGGTCGCGCGTATCTAGCAGAAAACGCTTATTTCAAACAGAGGAAGGACGTTAGCTCTTGTCCGGGAGGAAGGACGTCTGAGGGAAGGAAGGACGCAGATCAAGCCTTGAAGTGAGGACGCCCAAAGAAAGGAAGAGGAGGACGCATCCAGGATAGATCCAGCTTTGGAGATTGTAGATCTGAGCAGATATTTGCAGATCTGGTTCTGTAGGTTGCAGATCTGGAGGGGTAGCATTAGATCCAGCTTGGGAGATTGCAGATCTGAGGAGATATTGGCAGATCCAGCCTAGATCTGAAGAGATAACATTAGATCCAGCTTTGGAGATTGTAGATCTGAGCAGATATTTGCAGATCTGGTTCTGTAGGTTGCAGATCTAGAGGGGTAGCATTAGATCCAGCTTGGGAGATTGCAGATCTGAGGAGATATTGGCAGATCCAGCCTAGATCTGAAGAGATAACATCAGATCCAGCCTTTGAGGTTGCAGATCTGAAGAGACATTGGCAAATCTAGCATATAGATCTGAAGAGATAGCAGTAGATCTGACACAGGAGGACGCAGATCTGGAGGGATAGGACGCAGATCTGGATTGGAGGCCTCAGATCCAGCAGATCTGAGCATATAGAACGCTGATCCTTCTGGGAGGACGCTGATCTGATGAGTAGGGTCATATGAGCAGGGCTTGACAGCGTTTTTGGCCTTGAGGAGTGGAGCTTTTCATCTGGAGGGTTTGGTGACCCGCACTACACCTGTTTCAGCGCTGTCACTAGCAGAGGCAGCGTTTTCCACTGGTGAGGGTTTGGAGTATTGATATCAGCTATCCTCCAGTCT
Organism: Pinus albicaulis; assembly: GCA_034641835.2. NCBI lineage: Eukaryota > Viridiplantae > Streptophyta > Pinopsida > Pinales > Pinaceae > Pinus > Pinus albicaulis. The sequence continues at coordinate 1,142,112,577 of CM076582.1, forward strand.
TCAGCTCATAGTTGCAGCGCAGTCCAGCTTCAGTCTTCAGAGCAGCTAGGACGTTGTCCTTGTTGCAGCCATTATTTGTCTGAGAGGGTCCTCTCACTCGCTTGTGTGGCATGATAGGCATTCATTCCGATTTTCTTGTACTCCTCTATGTACTTTCCTCTCTATGTACTTTCAGATTAATAAAATGGCTCAGTTTTCTGGCATTCTATGTGTATTGGTTCCATGATCTGGTTCAGCATTGTGTTTTCTATATCTGTCTGGCATATTTCTGTTTATTACTGGTTATTTTCCCTTTGGGGATATTACATAAACTAAGTGTGAATCTTCTAGATAAAGTCATGGATCATCTCCCAGTTAATCTTAGCCCTTGATTGTGTTTTAATCTTTGCCGTTGAAGGGTCAACGAAATATTATAAGAAGGAGGGTGAGGGGCCTATGGAAGACACATTGAGCATTTGGCATTTTCGAGCTTGTGAGACAGACATAGCTTTTTGATCAAGATCGAATCACTAGGGCAAGGTTTGCTAAGTGATGTTGATTCAGTGATCATTTCTAGAGAGGGGCAGATGCAATAACTGGTAAGGAGGACCAGGAGTACATTTCAGAGAGAGAGGCAGCAGTGACGCAGTAGAGGCAGCGCAGTCATCTGGAGGGGTGACACAGTTCCTGAAGGGAATCACGCTGAAGTGATGCAGTGCCTTCTAGATTTAGTCAGGAGATAGCTGGAAGTTGGGGTTTCTAAGCCAGGAGGGCCAAAACTCAATTTCAGATCAGCTTGATCGTTTTGCAGAGGAGAGGTGACGCAGTTCTTCAGCTTACCCACGCAAGCTTATGCAGTAGCAGTGTAGGCATCACGAAGAGGCAGAGAGGGGCTTCACTAGCACTGCACCAGATCAATTGGGAACTAGCATAGTGAGGTATATCTCACATTTCTTCTGTTGCCGAGACTTTCTTTGAAGGGTGAGTCGGATATTGGAACCCTAGTTGTACTCAAGATTTTGCTGCTTAATAATACAAAACCCTCAAATCTGCTGCAACGGTTTTGCCGAGTTAGGGTTTTTCGGGGACTTAGTCCAAAAATAATTGGGTCAAATGTGGATGTTTTTCATTGTATTTTGTTCAATTTTTTTCAGCACTTGGATCTATTCCGCAACATTATTTGTGTAGACTGCTTCAGTAATTACTTCGATATTTCACTGTAATGAAATAATTATGAAAAAATATAGGAGAAGTAATTCAGATTTGTTGCAGTAGGAATCCAGATTTAGGATTTTTCACATTGGCTCTATTGACTTTTCATCATTTTATTTCAAGTATGGTATTGTCTTATCTCATTCATGAAACTAATATCCTCAGGGTAATGGCCTAGCTTAGTCTAGCAATAAAAATTTGATCTCCATCAACAAGAAGATAGTAGGGGATAACAAAAGGGCATGGGATAGTAAAATTAAATATGCTTTGTGCGCTGGTAGGATTACAAAGAAGAGTTCAAAAGGAAAGACTTCGTTTGAGTTAGTTTATGGCTTGGATGTCACCCTTCTTGTGAACTTGAGCCTACCAACTTACCAACTCCTACAAAGCTTTACATCTAAGAAAGATGTTGTGCAAAATAGAATTGACCAAATTGTAGAATTGGATGAAGCTAGGAGAAGAGTCTTTGAAAATTGTTGTAAAATTCAATCTAAGGTTAAAAGAAATTTTGAAAAATCATCTAGGAATAAGAATTTTTCTTATAGTGATATGGTTTTGTTATGGGATCACATGGACTGTAAATTATCAGAGAAGCAGTTGGACAAAATTCCTACCACTTGAGCAACTTGGATGGAGAATCACTTGAGCTACCTGTCAATGGTTGATTGCTCAAGTTGTTCTACAATGAGAATATTTGATGCCATGGGGCATATTCTGTATTGTATTTCTAACTTTATTCTTTGTCATTTTGGTTAAGTAATTTCATTTCATGAATAAATTGTCATTTATGCTCTTAGAATAAATTTTTATTCATGTACTTCTTCGTTTATGTATTTGATTTGATGATATTTTGAACAGACGCTATTGATATATGTCTTTTGTTGGTGAATGCAAATTCCAGGTTCTTGCATACTATCACTTTCTATCTAGCATGCATCTCCATAAAGTGTACCCAAATATTTTTCAAGACTCAATGCCCAAGGATATATCAGAGGCTTCATGTACCATCAAAGATCATCATATCACCAGAGTTTTTCAACTCTACTTCTTCTTCTCATATTCTTTTGTTGTACTCAGATTCCACAAGCCCTGCAGGGATGATGTAAAGTGATGTTAGTATGATCAGTTGAATCATGTAATAGGCCTAGGTAACTTTGGAGCTTGTCATCAAGTGAGTTTACTCTTGGAGGTTTTTTTTCACTTGGTTAATTATTATATGCTTACAGGGACTTAATAATTAATTGAGTTTTTTCCTCCAAGCATAACCTCAAAGCCGAAGTATGGCTTGAAGGCAAGGCCTTTTGTTATTCCTAGTGTATAGAATCATTGTATATTAACATACTATATCACTAGTAAAATTTTGTGGAATTTGATTAGGTCTAGGAGTCATTTTTTAAATTTCTCGGTGGATGGAAATTTTAATACATTCTAAATGTAAAATGAAATAAGTGATGTCTAGAGAAGTTGTATGGGGTATGGGTGCTCAAAATTACACCTCTCCTCAACTTTCTACTAAGACAAACTTTGAGGGGTGAAAAATACTTTTACTCCCAAAAACCCACTTTTTCCTAAGTTGTGTGGGAAAATGAGAAATAAATATCCCAAAAATAAAAACCCCACATGCCAATTGAGGTGGAAATGACTTGGAAAATAATACCAAGTCAAAATTCATGTTGAAAAGTAAGTTGGCATCACACATGGCACAAGATTTTTTCACATGGGAAATTGTTTGGTGGGCCAGGCTTGGTATACGATTTTCTCATGGAGAAAGTAATGCATGGTTGAGAGAATTATCAAAGATTTGATGAAATATTTGAAAAACACTTTAGTTGATATAATTAAAGGATATGTCTCCATAATGCTCCGCTAACATTACACCTTTACACAGGCCCTTTTCCTCAACATTTACGCACAATAGTGCTGGCATCTTCTACACAGGGAAAATTAGGCTCATCTTGTTGTGGTGGCATCATACAACAGTTTGGTTGAGATTTGCATGGTGTTTTATCTCCATTTCACCCACAATTCTTCACATTTAGCACAACAGGAAGGGTAAAACGAATTTGGCACACAAGGGAAGAAGAAAACACACTCCACTTTCTAGAAATTGATTTTACACTTGGCACCTTGCAGCTCATTGAACCATCAAATTCAAATTTGGGCTGTCACTTTACATGCATTTTACAAGCTATTGTGCTTGGGAAATCTCTGCTATTTTGTACACTTGTTCTCAATTGCAATAAAAGACTTTGGAGATCATTCACGAGTTGTTGTTTCATTGGAGTATGATGATTGACTAACTACTGGTATAATTTCCTTTGCTCATGCTTTGATTTATGTTATCTCCATATGCTCTTGTAGATTTGTTAATGTAAAGCTATCTTGCATTGGCAATTGATTTAGGAGTATGCTCTAGGTGTAGGAATCTTTAGCTATTTTCCAATAAATTCTAGAGTTTTCTTATCATTTCTTATTTGCTAACTGTATATGGGTCTAATGTTTGATTGAAGTTTTATAAATGAAAATCTTCTTTGGATCAAATATCAAGCGTGAGGGGAAATCTCTGGAGAGACCAACCCACTCTTGACACATTCTCCAAGGAGCTCTCATTGGTTCTTTCAATTCCACAGTTTATCTTAATAAGTGATTTTCTTGCAAGGATTTCTTGGACATTGCTTGTATACAAGAAAATACTTCTTATTTTAAATCTCCTTAAAAAAAAAATGTGCTTTCATTGATTTATTTTTCTATTTAAGAGAATTTCCCAAACTAGGCAAGTGATGGGGTTCACTCCCATCACTTGATTTGGTTTTGTATATTATTTTGTATCATACTTACATGCTTTTTGTTTACACTAATCTTGTCTTAGTTTTGCAGCCCATAGTTGGAGTTTTGATACATGTGCCTTGAGGAAAGACCATTGAACTCTAACTAGTTGGACATCTCAAGCATCCAAGATTTATTTGAAGGAGGTTGTGGACACTGTAGAAATTTCTGAATCTTAATTCTTATGTAGAAATTATTTCTGTTAATTCGATTAAGCTTCTCCTACTTATACAAGTTATCAACTAAATAAATTCAAGTTAACATCAAAGCAAAACACATAACAGATCTCCACCAATTCAGATCTAGAATAAGCACATGCACACATAAACAAAGTGACACAGTTATTTCTGGACAAATTGTCCCCGGAAAAACCCAATGTGGAAAAACCGGTCTCTGGCTGCTGGAGGGCTCTACTATTAAGAATATTTCTGAATACAGAACTCTAGGTTCCAGATCTGGAAAACCCTACGGATAAAACTCTAGATCTGCAGCACCTGGCTGATCTAAGACCAACAATACTAACTGATCCACACCCTCAAACGCAATTTACAGAAAACCCCAGATCTGCCCCTGAAAGACACTGCGTCAGACTTTGAAGGCCTCCAAATGTTTAGCGCTGTCACTGGAAGGGACTGCGTTACCCCAGACTGGGTGACGTAGTCACTACGTTGCCCCTAAGGGTCTCTGCGTAACCCCTGAAGGGTTTCCTGAAAATCATGTTATCCTTGTTGCTGCTGCTGTCTGCCGCTGCCGTCTGCTACTGCTGCTACTGCCTTCCTCTACGTTGTCTTTCCTGATCTCTTCTCTGCTTCTTGTGTATTCTAGACCCCGGGATCAGATCATCCCCTTGGTCTAAATTCCCCTCTTTGCAACTGAAACACTTGAGAATTCTTAGCAACCCTGCCCTAGAATCTCAGCTTAGCTTTAGTGCTCTGTCTCTGTATGTCTTACAAATGACACCGAGCCTTTCCTTTATACTTTTTTCGTTGACAAATCAACGACCAAGATTAAATCTTTAATCAATGGCTAAGATTAAAAGAAAGCTTGATCTGTGTGACTTAAGAAAATTTCATCACATGTTTAATTAAATTCACTTTAATTATTTTATTTTCCTAAGTTTTAACTTAGGAAATACATTAAAATAATTAATTAATTTAATGTATCCTAAACCAGATGAAATTTCTCAAATCCATTTCTGGGTCTTGTAGATTAGGTGAACTCTAGTCCTTTCTCAAAATTTGCGACCTAGAGCACAACTTATGCTACCCCAAATACCCAAAATCTCAACACTCCCTCTTAACATCAAGGGTGTGCTCTTGCACTACATCACACTTATGCATTACATGATTTTGGGCACTGGTTTTGTACTGCTGAAGCTTGGCCTCCTGCCACTCAACTCTGCACTACTATTGCCATTCTGTACTGCTGCCCATGAATCTACCACTGCCACTGCAACCACTCTACTGCAGCTTCCTCTCAATATGCTGCATCTGTGCTGCTCATAGCACTGCCACTGCTGATCTGCTGCACTGCAACTTCAGTTGTTGAGAGAAACAACTGAATCTCCTACCCAATATTTGACTAACAAGTAAGATGGGATTCATCCTCATCACTGAAGCTCCATAGGCTACATATCCGTGCTGGCATCTAAAGAATGATGCACAGCTACAGCTCTTCCTGCATAATCAGACTCCCTCTGCACTACTAAAGTCACATCAGCTCCTTGTGCTGAAATCTATCACGTTGTTGTTGCACTGCGCTGTACCTCTGAAGCTCTCTACGTTGCTGCAGCTCTGCACTGCGTAAGTAGTACTACACTGCGCTGCTGAAGTCACATTAGCCTCTGCGCTGCTACTGCTTCTACGCTGCTACTACTATGCTCTGCGTTGCTCCTCCCTGTAATATCTTGAATGGGAAATAGACAGCGATACAAGCATACAACTATATAGAAAAATGCCGGAAATAGAACATAAAGCAAATACACATAAAATGCTGGGAATGCTAAGCCATTTTATTAATCTGAGAATATAAATGGATACAATGGATAATCAAAATAATAGCACCTATCCTTGCACAAGGCAAGTGAAGAACCCTCTCAGAAAACAGGAAATGGCTACTACAGAAACTGCGTCCCAGCTGCTGGAAGAAACTGCCGTAAACTGCTGCTGCTGGAATGAATTGGAACTAGGGGCTGTTCCCCTTGCCGGAATGAGCTGAAAATCTGCAGAACACCTGAACTCACCACCCCGGACAAAACCCAGAGACCATGTAGAAAATGGTCAGCCTCCGAAAATCACCCACGGAACCCTCCTCAAGGAAAAACGCCGTCTCTCCAAGCCCAGCGCAGATGCCAAATGATATATGCTGAAATAGGGCCACAAACTCCCCGGAAAATCTCCCACTGATGAAGACTGAACCTCTACACCGGATCTCACTAAATCTCTCGCAGAAAACCCCGCAATAGAACACCTCCTCCAAGAACTGCGTCCTCTCTCCCAGGGACTGCGCAGTCACCAAAACAAGCCCAGCTCCTCCGCGAAACAACAACCAAATCTCCCGCAAAATACTGAAGGAAAAACCTTACCCGAGCAGGCACTCGAAGTCCCCCGGGGCTAAGGGCGAGATCTCCGACCGGAGACACTCAATCGCACTAAACAGTGTTGCAGACAGGCTAAACAGCCAGCGTGCTCAAGAAGACAAAAGTCTAGCTCAAATATCATCAACATCAATAATGCCCAAATGAGATGGCTCTCCCACCTTTTATAACGCTAGCCCTCCTAAAAAACCCTAACGTGGTCCCTCTCTCTCCCACGTGCTCCTCATAAGACTGCGCAGAAGCTCCTAGAGGCTACGTGAGCCCCCTCTCATACGTGGTGTGGACCCCCAAGGCTCCTCCTTAAGTTATAACGTTGCATCTACTAGGGAAACACTTTATTTTATTTAAGTGAGTTAGACCCTTTTTCTCACTTTTATTTATTAATAAACTATAGTCGGCAAAACTATACAAAAATCAAATATTCCAATTAGCGGTACTAATTAGGAATATTACACTCCCAACCTTCAGATCTGTCTCTGCTTATGCCTCATCTGTGATCTATGCACCCACTGCTCCACTTGTCCCGCTACTGTCTTAAGGCTGTCGTAGCTCGCTTGTGATCCAAGAGATGAGTTGCTCAAGGATCCCGCCTTACTTCCATGGAGTTCCTCTACATGTCCAAGTCACCCCACCTCCGTGGTTCATGAGCATTCATGGTGACATCATCTCCGGATTCATCATCTGTCACCGCTGCTTTGGAAGAATATGCTTCCTTGTCCTTCTTCTTTTCTGGACAATGGCAGGCAAAATGTCCCATTTCGCCACCCTGGAAGCACTTGATCTTAGAAAGATCCTTCTTCTTCTTCGGCTGCTTCTTTGATACCAAGGCTGCATCTTCCTCCTCTTCCTTCTTAACCTTGCTCAACGCAGGTCTGTGATGTTTCTTGGTGAACCTTCGTAGTTGTTCTTGCCATAGGATCGACCACAAGTTGTCCCAATCTAGGAGGTCTGCTCTGCCCAAGATACTTTGAACAAAGGTTTCCCACTCATCCGTGACTACATTGAGGGCAGTCCTGACTATCACTACATCTACGGTTGCACTTGTTGCAGTCAGCTGATCCCTGATTGACTGCAATCTGAAGAGGAAATGCTCGATGTCTTCTTCCTTGGTCATCATGAATGACCTCATTTGGGCCTCCAACAACATCTTTCTTTGGACTGATTTTCCCTCATATAGGGAAGTCAAGGCCTTCCACATCTCATTAGTTGTCCTCTTCTCAGTTACGTGTGGCACAATATGGTCCTTGATACTATCCATTATCAGCCGCTTGGCATGTCCAATAGCTTCTCTATGCTTCCGTAGGAGATCCGCATCTGTCGGTGTGGCTAGGGTCTTCTCTGCATGGTCTCTTAGACCGTATGCCTCAAGGACAATCAGGATCCTTGCTTTCCACACCGAAAATTTTGAGAGGCCCTCTAGCCTATCCCGATCACACAGTCCATGAGGAGCCATCTGCTCAGAAAGTGTCGAAGCTCCTCCTCTCTATGCTAGAGATTTGGATCTAGGGTCCTTTTTGAATTGGGCACCCTCTACTCCTTCTGACACTTGATTTCCCTCCTTGGAAATCTACTAAATCAACTATGATTAAGCTTCTTCTTTGATCCTCTGACCAAACTGCAAGTTTCCTTTGGCAAGAAACTCTCTGAGAAACTGATCTCTTCCCAAACTTTGTCACTTGTGCTAAGGCTAAAAATCTAAAAACTTCAGAAGTTTAACCCCACTTGCTCTTCTGAATTTCTACAACTTTTCTGCAGATTTTTTTGGATCTGACAGATTCAGATCTAAATCACACTGGCTGGCTTTAGACCCAACTAGCATTGTTTCTGAGCTGCCTCTCCACAGTAATTGTGTGGGCTTGCTAGGACACAGCGCTGGACAACGTCACCCTTCCCTCTACATGATTTTTCTCCTAAAAACTACGTTAGACCTTCAGATCTGCTTTTTTGCTGCCTTTCTAGATGCTTTCTGCAGCTAGATCCTTCAAATTCTTCAGGTGGTGACCCTTCTAGATCTGCAATTGCTCTGATACCATGTACAAATTTCTGAATCTTAATTCTTATGCAGAAATTATTTATGTTAATCTGGTTAAGCTTCTCCTACTTATACAAGTTATCAACTGAATAAATTCAAGTTAACATCAAAGAAAAACACATAACAGATCTCTACCAATTCATATCTAGAATAAGCACATGCACACATAGACAAAGTGACATAGTTATTTCTGGACAAACTGTCCCCGGAAAAACCCAATGTGGGAAAAGTGGTCTCTGGCTGTTGGAAGGCTCTATTATTAAGAATATTTCTGAATACACAACTCTGGGTTCCAAATCTAGAAAATCCTACAGAGAAAACTCTAGATCTGTAGCACCTGGCTGATCTAAGACCAACAATATTGAGTGATCCACTCCCATATATGAGATTTACAGAACTCAGTCAGATCTGCCCCTGAAAGACACTGCGTCAACCTCTGAAGGCCTCCAAATGCTCAACGCGGTCACTGGAAGGGATTTTGTTACCCCACACTGGGTGACGCAGTCACTACGCTGCCCCTAAGGGTCTTTGCATAACCCTTGAAGGGTTTCCTGAAAATCACGTTGTCCTTGCTGCTGCTGCTGTTGCCTTCCTCTACGCTGTCTTTCCTGATCTCTTCTCTGCTTCTTGTGTATTCTAGACCCTGCGATCAGATCATCCCCTTGGTCTAAATTCCCCTCTCTGCAACTGAAACACTTGAGAATTCTTAGCAACCCCGCCCTAGTATCTTAGCTTAGCTCCAGTGCTCTGCTTTTGTGTGTCTTACGAATGACCCCAAGCCTTTCCTTTATACTTTTCTCATTGACAAATCAATGGCCAAGATTAAATCTTTAATCAATGGCTAAGATTAAAAGAAAGCTTGATCCGTGTGACTTAAGACAATTTCATCACATGGTTAATTAAATTCACTTTAATTATTTTATTTTCCTAAGTTTTAACTTAGGAAATACATTAAAATAATTAATTAATTTAATATCTCGTAAACCAGATGAAATTTCCCAAATCCATTTCTGGGTCTTGTAGATCAGGTGAACTCTAGTCCTTCCTCAAAATTTGGGACCTAGAGCACAACTGATGCTACCCCAAATACACAAAATCTCAATAGACACTAGAAGGAGCTGCAAATAAGGATAGGCAGTGGGCCTTTGTGTAGATTGTAATTTTCAGGTTTTAGAAAGTCTTCATTGGCCCTTGAGGTTGCTATTGTTGGAGGGATATTATAGCTATTTCTAGCTCCAAATCTTGTACAAATTGTTGAAAAGTATAACTAGGTAGGTCTTCATTATGACTATGTAATTATGTACTTATGTAAAGAAGAAGTCAATAATAATAAAATGAATTTTTGGTTTGCTTGCTTCATGGGTTTCATGAGCAAGATCCTTAGTATAGGTCTATAGACTTCTTCTTGATGTCTATTAGGAGCATAAGTGTAATTAAGAGTCATGTAAATGGCATGTTTAGTCTGAAGAATATCCTCCAAGATGTTGCAGAAAAATGGCTTACAAAACTATCCATACTTAACATTGAAGATATGCCTATGAAGTCGGCTTACAAACAAGTGTTAAAGTCGGCTATAAGGTCAACTTATATATATGGCTAGAACTACTATATATACCCTACAAATGCTGTAGTAAAGGTGCAAGAATTTGCGGATTGTACTGAGGTCATACAGCGTGGAAAAAGGAGAAAAGTTTTGCGGATCATACTAAGGCAATACAGCGTAAAGAAGGGAGCAAGGATTATGTTAAAGTCTGAGGTAGACAACCTTAAAAGAAAGAACAGATTTGTGGACTTCTATCTGAGATACCACAGATATTTAAGGAACAATTACAGTCAAGTTTGAAGTCAACAAACGTGGAAGAAAGAATAGGAATTGCGTATTAGTTTGAAGGTATAACATATCAGATCTAAAGACAAGATTGTCTGCGTTCAAGTCTGAAGGTGACATCGTTTGAAAGATAGCAGATAAAAGAACAATCTTCGAAGGCAGACTTATCTGAAGGAAGAACTAAATGACACAACTTCGAAGGTAACTAAAAGACAAACTCTACAGAAGTAGCTAAAGGATAGTAATTGCAGAAGTGACTGAAGATTTGAAATTGACTAAAGGACATAATAAAGTTATCTCTGAGTAAAGAATTTGTAAAGGACAGAAACCTCAGGTAAGGAAGGTAAATTATAGATTTACCTTCCTAACTATACTTCAAGATACTCAGTTACAAGTGAACATAATTCTGTCTCTACATTTGACTAAGTACTTTGATAATTAACTTGATGAAGGAATAACTAAGTGAAAGAAGAAATACATAAATAAGATCACAAGTAGTTATCAAGAAGAGAATTTGTATTAATCTAAGCCCTCAAGATTCTCAACATGGTTTCAGAGCTAAGGTACTGAATACAAGGGCTGCTTGACAAAGTGAATACTACAAGAAGCAAAGATCAAAGTTTGGGTTGAAGGATCAAACCAGTCTGCAAGGAAGGCTCTCTAGCTATATCAATTCATTCAAATAAGTAATCTTTGTCATCAAAGATTCACTTTCAAGAAGACATCCTTTACCATCAAGAAAGCTACCAAAAAGAGAAAGTCATCCACTCAAGTAAGTATTAATGACACTATCTATCAAGATGCCTTTTTGTAAAGAAAGCAACAAGCTGGCTGGATCATCAAATTTCAGTGCTTGGAAGAAAATAACAGACTTAAACTTAATTGAAGACGAAGTAATGGATTATATCAAAGGATCTACCGTTCAACCTCCAAAAGAAGATACTTCAGCCCATGCTAAGTACATGAATGGAGAAATTAGAGCCCAAAGGATTCTCACAGAATCCATCAAAGACTCTCTCATTCCCTATGTATCAAAACTGAAGACTGCAAAACAAATATATGAGAAATTGGTGGAGCTATTCTCTGTGAGTACTGCTGGAGAAACAATCTCTCTGAGACAAGAACTATACAAAATGAAATTATCAAGGGAAGTAGGAATCGCTCCATACTTTATGAGGATTTCTGAAATAAGATATCAACTGCAGGAACTAGGAGAAGTCATGTTTGACACTAAGATGACAACAGTGGTGTTAAATGCTCTACCAAAAGAATGGGGAAGCTTCACTTCCAATCTATATGGGAAGAAAGAAGCCACTCCATTCCAAGATTTATGGTCTCTATGTAAAATAGAGGAAACAAGACTAAAGGCCAAAGCTGATACAGAACCAAGTGAAGAGAATCATGCCTTTGCAACTTTATACAGGAAGAAAGGAAGATTCGGAAAATTTAGCCCTTAAAATAAAAGAAGAAATATGAACAACGTGCGATGCTTTGGATGTGATGAGCTTGGACATTATAAAAGAGATTGTCCTAAATCTGGAAAGGACAAGAGGAGAAAGGAAGAAGCCCCTGCCACTTATGAAAGAGAAGAACCTGACGCTAAAAGATCTAAGAGGGAGGAAGCAAGAGATCTCTATTATGATTGAGATCATCTTCCTCTATAAGTGATCTCTGATTAATTGTACAATTGTACAATAGCATGTACATTAAGAAGCATGGAAGGAGCTCTTGGGAAAAAGCTTTTGGAAAACCTCTCTACTTAAAGTAAAGCAGTCATCAGATCTAGGGTCATCATGGAGAAAGAATTTTGGGATATTGTTGAAGCAGGTCACAAGAAATGAAAATCTTCATTCAAGAGAAATTGCTACATGATGACTCAAGGAAGATGGGTATGAGGTATGCAGACATACATGCTGATATTGGATGCTGTGAAATCATGTCATATGGTTGCAGGTAATATACCTCCGTATTTAGGAGTATGATCTATGAAGAAGGATCTCTCAGTGCAATAACAAATGAAATCAACATAATATGACCTCATAGAATATGAGGTGGTTGTACATAAACAAGAAACTAGAAAAGTTGTAAGTTTCTGGGAATGAAGAATGTGCAGAAAGGAAGAGATCATGAAATGCAACCATGTCCAGAGGCAGTAATCATCTGGAGGCCAAGTGGATGTGACTAGGAAATCTCTTGGGAAGATATGTAGACTCTAACGGAAGCTTGGTAAAGAAGAAGACCCTTAGGAAAACATATCATTAGGAGATGTGTCAATCTGTATGAAGGATGCTGATGCCTACAGGAAGATGTCATGGTAAAAGATCATCATCAAGGTAACTTTTGTTCTAAAAGTTCATATGTATATGTTTATTTGGATAAATTTGTGTAGGGCTGCTAATCATAAGAAAGGATGTATGATCCTTGGAGATGATTTGAAGGAAAGCAGCATGGCATATCAAGTGGACCAGATAAGGAAGTTTGATGGATCACTTTCTAATAACTAACCTGTCTCAGGAGAAAAGTGATAAATGATCTGTGCCCTATGAAGCTAAAAGATGGAGATTCCTCAATATCGAAATCCATGACATCGAGGATAGGAATTCTTCACGAGCAGCTGGGTGTCTCACCATTGCCGCTGGAGGTCCCTAGTTAAGAGGGAGCCTTATGGTAAGTTTCTTACTTGGAAGAAACTTGGTAATTCCTAAGGATGAGTTTAGGTACATTCTTTGTATAAGAATGAGTACATTCCTTTGTGGAATAGGTCCTCCTTGGGAGGGAGAGATAGACACATCATTCTGGTCTTGGGAAGATAGAATGGAGGATTGGGTAATCATCTAGCATTCGATACTCTTTGAGAATGTGATCAGACATTCAAGATAAGAGTAGTCGGGGACCGATATTCTTTGAGGGCTAGCTACACAAGAGAAGAATAGTCCAGGAAGGTCATACTTTGGGAACACTCGGGTGAAGTATGTACCTTGGAGAGACAATGACGAAGGTGTCTATAAGTCATGTGTCTTGCCAGCATTGAAGCCCATTGTCTCGTTGAAGAGATGGTTCTGTTAGTCAAGGCCTTGCACTAGTACAAAGCTAGTTGATATGATGCTATACAGATGCGATTACCAATCCGATTTTTCTTATAAGATTCTTCTGTTTTTAAAAGTAACCAAGTCCCTGTATGAATACCTCCCTAGTTAAGAGGGAGTGTTGAAAAGTATAACTAGGTAGGTCTTCATTATGACTATGTAATTATGTACTTATGTAAAGAAGAAGTCAATAATAATAAAATGAATTTTTGGTTTACTTGCTTCATGGGTTTCACGAGCAAGATCCTTAGTATAGGTCTATAGACTTCTTCTTGATGTCTATTAGGAACATAAGTATAATTAAGAGTCATGTAAATGGCATATTTAGTCTGAAGAATATCCTCCAAGACGTTGCAGAAAAATGGCTTACAAAACTGTCCATACTTAACATTGAAGATATGCCTATGAAGTCGGCTTACAAACAAGTGTTAAAGTCGGCTATAAGGTCGGCTTATATATATGGCTAGAACTACTATATATACCCTACAAATGCTGTGATAAAGGTGCAAGAATTTGAAGATTGTACTGAGGTCATACAGCGTGGAAAAACGAGAAAAGTTTTGCGGATCATACTAAGGCAATACAGCGTAAAGAAGGGAGCAAGGATTACGTTAAAGTCTGAGGTAGACAACCTTAAAAGAAAGAATAGATTTGCGGACTTCTATCTGAGATACCACGGATATTTAAGGAACAATAACAGTCAAGTTTGAAGTCAACAAACGTGGAAGAAAGAACAGGAATTGCATATTAGTTTGAAGGTATAACATATCAGATCTAAAGACAAGATTGTCCGCGTTCAAGTCTGAAGGTGACAATGTTTGAAAGATAGCAGATACAAGAACAATCTTTGAAGGTAGACTTATTTGAAGGAAGAACTAAATGACACAACTTCGAAGGTAACTAAAATACAGACTCTACAGAAGTAGCTGAAGAATAGTAATTGTAGATGTGACTGAAGATTTGAAATTGACTAAAGGATATAATAAAGTTATCTCTGAGTAAAGAATTTGTAAAGGACAGAAACCTCAAGTAAGGAAGGTAAATCAGAGATTTACCTTCCTAACTATACTTCAAGATACTCAGTTACAAGTGAACATAATTTTGTCTCTACATTTGACTAAGTACTTTGATAATTAACTTGATGAAGGAATAACTAAGTGAAAGAAGAAATACATAAGTAAGATCACAAGTAGTTATCAAGAAGAGAATTTGTATTAATCTAAGCCCTCAAGATTCTCAACACAAATTCCCTTCATTTTTTGGGCAGCCCTCTAAGAGGCTTTTACTCCATTGTAATATCATAATAAAAGGTCTTTTTTTCTTGTGGGAGCTTGGGTTTTTGCCCAAGGCATCCTTTCTCCTCTTTTAGAAGGAAGATTTTGTGTGGGTGGATTAATTTCGCATCTTTTCTAACTTTCATTTTTAGCTCATTTTGCATGATTTAAAATTAACACAACCTCACCATTACATTGCAAGTTTCATTCTTGCTTTGAAATACAAGTTGATATTTTGTTTTAGGGTAGCTCATTTCTTACATGGAAGTATTTGGAGTTATGTGGCAAGTTTAATTTAGTTGCTTAACAATTTGCTTTCTTTGGGATAAAATTGCTTCATTATAGGCTCATTTGTTATCTTGCTCGCCTATTTTCCAAACATACTTTACAACCAAGCATTCACTTTTCTTTAGCTTCATCTCGTTTCCAATTACTATAAGTTTATGGTTTGTGACATTTACTTGGAGCAATTTACAATTTCATTTTCTTATGAAGCTTATGTTTATGTGTCTTAAACAATTTCCTTTTTCAAATTGAAGTTACAATTGCAATTTACTTTGAGCATCATCTCATTTCCATTATCTTGAAGCATTGCAAATATCTCTTGGGAAAATTTACTTGCATTACATTTAGGAATTTTAGCATAGTTTTGATTTTAACTCAATCAACCTCCAAGCGTAAGCTTGGTTGATAGACATCATAGGGAAAAGACTTTCTTGGAAACTTTTCCAACTGGTATGAAGAAAGGTAAAGAGTGTGTGACCTTGCAGTTATGGAGGTGGCTTGTCCCCTTGTAGTAATGAAGGCACACACTGGCTTGTAAGACTGAGGGGAAAGGTATTGTTAACGACACATTTGTGTCCTCAACCCCTCTTTCTTACAGTCACCCCAATTTTTACCCTTTGGCAATAGTTTAAGACAGTGTTACTAGAGTCTTCGAGTACTCGCAAGTCAGCGATTACTGACGATTTTGGCGAGTCCGCGATTTTTCCCTGCGATTTTTACTTTACCAATTTGCGTTTTTGGTTTTCTAATTTAGGGTTGTCGGCTCTAAAAGGTAAACGCTGTCGTGGTTTGTTAATTTACTGTTGTGGTTGATTTAATTTACTGTGGCCGAACACCGAACCACTGCGCACGATACTGGTGGGTGGCATTTCTGTAATATCCCAAATAGGATATTTTAGCTAAAAATGCAGAAATAGACTTGAGCAGCAAAATAAACGGAAATAAACTCACAGCCACAAATATAACAATGGATGTCGATAAAATCACTGAGCCATTTTATTAATCTATGGTAGAAATTACATCAACATAAAGGAACAGCGGAACCTGAGCTTGCCAAGCAAGCGGAACCTGAGCTTGCCAAGCAAGCGGAGCAAAACCTAGAAAGATCTCTGGCCCAACTGATGAATGACTCTGGCAATGATGTAGACAACTCGGCAAGAAGACTGCTGCAAATCGGCTACGGCAAAACTGTCACTGAACCCATCGAAGCACAAGTTGAAGATCCGAATGATCCTCACACCAATCCCTGAAGCTCTGCGAAACTTCTGAATGAAGTCTCTTCAAGAGAGTTGGGTTTTCGTCCAACACTCACAAATCACCCGAGGGTTTCCGTCCTGGGGCTACGGCTGAAGTAGAGAACCACAGTCTCACACCTCTCATACAATAAAATAACATGATCCCAAAGATATCTCCCAATTGCCTCCTCCCTTTCTTTTATAGATCTCTTGGAGCCTTCTAGAGCATTATTTTATTATTATTTTATTCATGGAGCACTTTTCCCTTTTATTAAAATATTCCTTTTTAATGCAGAAAAGAGTAAATCGGCTACCACGCCTCCTTCGGTCATTGGAATTCGTGTCTAACTATCCAACCATGTAGGTATCATCGTCCCGGTTCCAATGACCTATTACACTAAGGTGTTCCATCATGTATTCCTCCCAGAATGCCACCTTGTGTGTAATCAGCTGAGTTAAGCCCAGAAATAACCCAAATTTCCGAAAGTTATCGGAATGCACCTAAACGAAAGCCAAACTGCTCGGATGATGGAGTATATGAAGCGAATGCCTCCGGAAACCATGAAAACTCCTCAAAACTCTTCCAAAGAGCTCTTGAGCCCACTGGTAGCGCCAATCTGTAGATGTGATCTATCCACTCCTAACTCTGGAAGTCCAACCTAACCCTGTAGTAGGTGACACCAAAAAAGGGAATATTGCAGACCTTCCGCCCCAATATTGCTTGCCCTCAAGCAATCCAAATATGTGGGCCACTTTGTCGGCTCGATGCAACTGACACCCAATGCTCGGATCCCATACAAACCTCCTGGTGCAACTATGTGCCTGTGTCAAGCCACCCGGAATAGACCCCTTAATGCCGAGATCCCAAATCGATCTCTCATTGTACCTGTCATCAAATAAACCTCTCGGATCCCCATGCCACAATGGCCAATCATCGCCCGAGTCCCACGGCCAGAACTGCGCACTGCCTCTAGCTATGACTGATTCTCTAAGAGGTGAAGACCGTCAACAAGCATCAATGCTCCCTGGTTCCTATTGTGCTGTACCTCGATCTATATAAGTTACTCCCTCAAATGCATACCAACTCATCACCTCTCTCCAATCCAAGTCCTGACTCAATCCCATGCTGATCCTGCTCTCCTGAAATCGGGATGGAGTGTTGAAGAAACGACGACCTGTGCCCCCTGCTAGCTGGAATCTGTAACATCTGCTATGTCTAAGGGCCCCTGCTCCGCTATGCTCCCTACGAAGAATACCATACCATCAAGAGGGTAGCAACTCATGATCTCCCGCCAGTCCATCCTGGAAGATGAATACGATGTAGCAACAACTGCATATGGAACACGCCTGGAGTGTTGCCGCCAGCCCGTAATCAACTCCCACTGCTCTGCCCTGTCTGCCAATGAAAGCTGCCTGTAGAAGGAAGCCCCTCTTTCTATAATGGGCCAAAGTGGGCAAGATATGCTGCAAGCCCCATCGATGTACTCCTGGAGAGTGCTACTCACCGAAAACACTGCAGCTCTGCTGACTGCGTGTACATCTATCTGCGCCTCATCCCTGTGTCAACCCACAGATGGATGCTCCACCATATCCAACAACTCCTCCCACTCCTGATCAGGAATGTCATGTTGCCGTTGTCTACTGGCCCCCTGCAGAACAATCCCATAAACCTCCAACACCTCCAGAGGATAGGGATCTGTAACTGCTGTTACCGTACTCGATGTTAGTGCGTCTGACTGCTCCACCTTAATGGCTGACCCCAATGTTAGCCGCATATCCCTCATCGGCTCAATGTGGGTGCCCATCTGGCTCTCCCCCAAAGGAATATCATGCCTGATGTGAATAGTGTCCTCCTCTGCCGACTTAGGCTCCATCACGTGCTGCTCTCGCTGAATCGTCACAAGTGACTCTTCACCCAGAGTATGTCCCGCAGAGTCTCGTGACTGCTCACCCTGCACACTGGAACACAGCTCCGGTCTACTGTCATCATCTCTGCATGACTGCTCTCGCTCCCCAGAAGCGTCCTCAACTGATCCTATGGACTCATCTGAAGAAGAGTCCTCACTCTGGCATACAGAAGGAATGCCCTCCTGTCCTACCTCCGCCAAATCATCTACATCTCTCAAACATGAGTGATTAAGCCCCCAAGGGACTTTGCAACCACTGTAATATCCCCAAATGGGATATTTCACTGAATTTGCCTAAATTTACGTATATCTCAAAATATTCCATAAATTCAACATTTATTTAACAGAAGATTGCCATGTAAAATTAAACACATAAAACACTGCAATCCAATACCACATAGAACAGGAAGAATCTCAGCTTTATTATAAATAACAAAAGGGGTTTACATATAGATCTGACCCAGAAAGAGCCGAGATAGGAAACTGGCCACCAAGATGAGCTGCTGCACTGCGCTGGCCTCCAAAACTGACTGCTGCACTCTCCCTCTGGCAACAGCTACCACTGAACCCACTGACGCACCTGTTGAAGATCTGAATGATCCTCACTCCAATATCCCTGAAGCTCTACGAAACTCCTGAGTGAAGTCTCCTCAAAGAGAGTTGGGTTTTCGTCCAACACTCATAATCCTCCTCATAACATCATCATTATATGGGGCTATAGGTGCGGTCAATTTCATGTTGTTACTGAGGCAAGCTACAACTGGAAGTGTGACCCCTTCACAAGGTTCCTCCAAGAATTTGGGCTGTATAAAAGCAAGCATAGCAGGCTTTAGAGCCCAAATCAGTTTCTTCCCTTCTGCTTGGTCTATTGTAGACATGAGTTCATTAAACTCTTTTAGTTTGGACAAAACTCTCCATGACATCTTCATGTGTTTTAGATCTGTCCCAAGTGCAGAAATTTTGTGACCAAACTCCAATGTCCCCTGCAAATCTTTTGGCTGTCCTTTTTGAAGGATGGCAGAAATCTCTTTTGAAAAGGGTCTGCTATTTGGTTTTGTTTTTTGGTCATCTGATGCATGGAGGTTCAAGGAACCGACTTCTATTTTCATTTTCATCAATCTATTTAGGAATCCCTCCATGGTTCAACCAATGGAATAATCACTGTTTTTCTGAGTTTTTATAGTGATGTAGATGATTGTGCATAATTTTGCTTCAAGAATAGGTCATATAATATTACTAAAACTTTGACTACTCAGGAAACTATCGGTATCACTTGTTTTGTTGTTGCATTGAGTTTCAGTCTCAGAATAAGTGGGTACATGGTTTGTTGTAGGTGCATTCTTTAAAACCCAACTTCCATCTAGTTCGTGAAATGAGGCACAAACATAATCTGACATTTAAAAAAAATACAAAGCAGTAGTGGAACCTGGAACTTTTGAGCAAGTTGAATTGTCTTTAGTTGCCCAGCAGTCTCTGCGTTAACCCATGTCACAACTTCCATAATTTACCTGTTTGTGCCAGTGGTCATATTGATTTTCCCGCAGCTCAGAAGGTG
The DNA here is from genome assembly GCA_034641835.2 of Pinus albicaulis. Lineage (NCBI taxonomy): Eukaryota > Viridiplantae > Streptophyta > Pinopsida > Pinales > Pinaceae > Pinus > Pinus albicaulis. Next base: position 1,142,132,392 of record CM076582.1, read on the forward strand.
TATGTTGGAGATTGTTCATGCGCACAACAACGGTAACTTTTGTCCTTGTTTGATCCAACTAGGCAAATCCTGCAACTTAGCTTCAACCTGGATCATCCACAACTATTCAGCACCAAACATTTGAGAATTTGCTCCAGCGTTAAATGGGTTTGACTGGTGATACGGTCTCTGACTTCAAAGAAATTTTACCAAACCTGAATATGCCCTGAACAATTTCTCAATTGACAGTCTCGTCCTTTGCCAAGCAGATACAGCTTCCTGTAAAAACAAAAGAAATATTTTGATAATGCTTTCGGCTTGTTGTTCGGGTTCAAAGCGCAACTTGTTACAAATCCACGGTCATTTATTTAGTTTGTGGCACCCCTTTTTTCCTTCGATCTGCGTCAGCAATTGATCACTTGCTCTCTGATGCACTCTGCTTCAATTAGTGTTTGGCCCTTGCACATTTGGCTCAATAAAATTCACCACCCTGCCTACTTAAAACAATATGCTGGGTCCCTTGAAAAATAATTCGAACCCCAGGTAGCAGGGACACAAATGGTAATTGGCCTTTAAATTTAAGATTTTGCTTCTTCTTCCTCTACATGAATGAAGACGGGAATCTCCACGTAGCTAATCGATTAGCTACAGGCCCGAGACCACTATCAATCCTTCACCACTGAGAACAATTGCAGCTTCAACACGGCTTTAGAAGTGTCTTACAATCTTAGTTTCCAGGATAACATCCTTGTTGCAATACGTATGCCCAATATGAGCAACGCACCAGAAATTTGATGGATCAATCAACAATATGATTCGATACTGAGGAATATGGCCCTATGGCCCTCCACTGCCTATCGTCTCTCAATACGTCAAGTGATGCTCCATAACTCCTTTAATAATTATTCGGCTCTTCTGTTGTGGCTCAAACAATACTTCCCCAAGCTTGCTATCGGCCCAGACAAATTCTGGCAATGTGATTGACCCAATTCAACGATCCTCAGTGAATGAGCAATAGCTCGGGTTGGATGGCAACTACTGGATTTTCTTGTGGCCTCTTCAACCGATGCTTAGTGCCACTATTCGCTGTAGACGACACCGGATAATTTACACCAAATAATGTGCTTCGCTAACTAGAATTTGCGCCCTTCCAAAAAAATTAAAGCGAGCCCTTTTGATTTTATAAATTCGACTTTGGGCCAAAACAATATAATTTCCAAACTGCAACTTCGGCCCTTCCAACATAAAAATAATAAGCCACGGCCCACCATAAGAATTCGGCCAATTTGTAGCACAACTATTAAGTAGCAGATAAATTGAGAAGGAATTTTGTAATGAGATTTTGCAGAATGACCAAGACAAATTTCTCCCAAAATAGAAGAATTTGGGCATTTCGTGAAATTACTGCAATTGATCCTGAAACCCTCGAACCATCATAGCTGCACGAAAGACTGAAAACCCCGAAGTCTGAGCCAAGACCAAGGCTCTGATACCACTGTAATATCCCAAATAGGATATTTTAGCTAAAAATGCAGAAATAGACTTGAGCAGCAAAATAAATGGAAATAAACACACAGCCACCAATATAACACAATGGATGCTGATAAAATCACAGCGCCATTTTATTAATCTATGGTAGAAAGTACATCAACATAAAGGAACAGCGGAACCTGAGCTTTCCAAGCAAGCGAAGCAAAACCCAGAAAGATCTCTGGCCCAACTGATGAATGACTCTGGCAATGATGTAGATAGCTCGGCAAGAAGACTGCTGCAAATCGGCTACGGCAAAACTGTCACTGAACCCACTGAAGCACAAGTTGAAGATCCGGATGATCCTCACACCAATCCCTGAAGCTCTGCGAAACTTCTGAATGAAGTCTCCTCAAGAGAGTTGGGTTTTCGTCCAACACTCACAAATCACCCGAGGGTTTCCGTCCTGGGGCTACGGCTGAAGTAGAGAACCACGGTCTCACACCTCTCATACAATAAAATAACATGATCCCAAAGATATCTCCCAATGGCCTCCTCCCTTTCTTTTATAGATCTCTTAGAGCCTTCTAGAGCATTATTTTATTATTATTTTATTCATGGAGCACTTTTCCCTTTTATTAAAATATTCCTTTTTAATGCAGAAAAGGGTAAATCGGCTACCACGCCTCCTTCGGTCACTGGAATCCGTGTCTAACTGTCCCACCATGTAGGTATCCACGTCCCAGTTCCAATGAGCTATTACACTAAGGTGTTCCATCATGTATTCCTCCCGGAATGCCACCTTGAGTGTAATCAACTGAGTTAAGCCCAGAAATAACCCAAATTTCCGAAAGTTATCGAAATGCACCGGAACGAAAGCCAAACTGCTCGAATTATGGAATATATCAAGCGAATGCCTCCGAAAACCATGAAAACTCCTCAAAACTCCTCCAAAGAGCTCCTGAGCCCACTGGTAGCGCTAATCTGTAGATGTTATCTGTCCGCTCCTAACTCTGGAAGTCCAACCTGACCCTGTAGTAGGTGACACCAAAAAAGGGAATATCACAATTTCACAATGGACGGGCAGGCGACAGTTCAAAGTTGACAGACGAAAACAGTTCACAGTTCACATGAAACAATAATTCAAACTTCAAAGTTCACAGGCAACAACAGTTCACAGTTCATAGGAAGTAGCATTTCAAACTTCAAAGTTCACGGGCAGCGGCAGTTCACACTTCACGGGCAGCAGTTCACTATTCACCGACCGCCGACAATTCACTGTGTAACTGTTAGAGTGGGCGGCATATGTAGTAATTGTTGGAGCCTGGAGCGACCATATACTACGCCCACGATATGCCAAAGTATGAAGAAGGCGAACGATCGGGCGATGTTTATTCCACACTGCAGCTTCGTCAGGCATTGGTAGGTTACTAAACTCTATTGCCCATCATTTAAAAGTTAAAACTGCCTTAAGCATTGGTTCGGTCTTTCATGTTTTGGACAATGTCAATTTTGTAATGAGCCCCTTCGTTACAAAATTTGAAGCACAGTCAACTCTAATTTCACTGAAAAAATCATTAAGCCTTCATATCTCCACCTCAAATCAATCATCCGAATTTGCTTCCACAGTGAGATTAGTTTTCGAATGAATCATAGGTGATCCATGCTTGTCTTGGTTACAAATACAAACTTTTCTCTTGATTATAGACTGTATTTTCGTAGTAGAAGAAATGGTCATGTAGAAGAAATTTTAAAAGTTCAAAATTCAAACATATATATTATATGGTAATTTTAATTTTAATTTTTTGTTGTCTTTTGTTGTTTTACAGGAACCAAATTAAACAGAAGGAAGACTCCAAAACATAAACCACAATTTAAACACACGTCCAAAACAACAACAATGTCGAGGGAGAAGGACTTTGCTTGGGCTTATTGTGACAAGATTCCCGGAGACCCTAGGCTCCTTTGTAAATTTTGTGAATCAAAATGTAGTGGAGGTATTTATAGATTCAAGTACCACCTTGCACAAATACCCAGCCATGATATAGGTCTCTGCGACAAGGTTGACGACAATGTCAAACACCAAGCAACCTTGGCCCTTGATATGTTGAGTCAACATAATGCGAAGAAAGAAAATAAAAATAAAGATACAGGAACTCTTGGAGTTGATGAATTTTATTCCAATAACCCCTTGTCAACTCCCTCTGCTAAATCCTCAATGCCATTCCCAAGTTTCCCATACATGCCTCCAAGTCCAGGTCAAACTCAAGGCCAAATGAATACTCCCGCATTCAACACTGGAGGTGGAAACATAAACACCTTTTTTGCTCCCCGCACAAAACCTGGTTCCCAACCTACCTTGGATGCCACTGGTTGGAAAAATAATATCCATAGTCAGGCAAGGAAGGCCATTGCTAACTTTTGGTACTAGTCTGACATACCTTTCTATTGTGCCAGAAGCCCTTATTGACAAGATTTGATTGATGCAGTTGTTGTTGCAGGTCCAGGGTTCAAAGACCCTTCATCAGAGAGCCTTAGGAAAGATTTGTTGTTAGAGAGTGTTGAAGATGTCATGCTTGTGCTATCTGAGTTTGGTTCATCATGGGTAGAAACAAGGTGCACCAACATGAGTGATGGTTGGATAGATCAAAGGAATAGAACTTTAATTTTTCCTTGTATCTTGTCCAGTAGGCACAATGTTTCTCAAATCAGTGGATGCATCAGACAAGGTTAAGACTGCCCAACTTATTTGTGAAATGATGGAGGAATTCGTTTAAGAAGTGGGAGAAGAACGTGTTGTACAAATTGTCACCGATAATTCAACTAATTATATGGCTGCTGGTATACTTTTTGAGATTAGGCACCCCACTATTTTTTGGACCTCTTGTGTTGCCCATTGCATAGATTTAATGCTTGAGGACATTGGTAAGCTTGATTGGATACATGAGGTTGTGGAGAAGGCAAAATTCATAACCAAATACCTATATAACCACACTATTTTCCTAAATACCATGAGAAAATACACTGAAGGTAAGGAAATTGTTCGACCTGCAGTGACTAGATTTGCAACAAATTTCATATCTTTGCAATCTGTGGTTGAGCAAAAGATAAATCTGAAGAGGATGTTCTTGGGACCTGAGTGGATGGCATGTACACATTCCAAGGCCCTTGAAGGCATTGAAATTGTTGCACTTGTGTTTAATGATGGTTTCTGGAAAGATTCTGAAGAGATTATTATTGTGACGGAGTCCCTTGTTAGGGTACTCAGGTACTTCAACTCTTTTAACTTCTTTCATTTTAAAATTTTCATTTCAAGCTTCTTTTTATTTTCAATGTTTTATATTTCTTTAAATTTGAAAGCTTGCACTTTCAGGATGGTTGATGGTGACAAACCTGCTATGGGTTACATTTATGAGGCAATGGATCTCGCAAAGGAGGCCATGAAAAAAAGATATGGGGATGAGGAGGCAAAGTATGTGCCTCTTTGGGACATTATTGATGCACGTTGGGATAGGCAGTTGCATTCCCCCTTACATGTGGCTGGGTACTTCTTAAACCCACAATATTTTTATGACGAGCAAATTTAATGAGGATGAGGAGGTTGAGAGAGGACTTATGACATGCATTGAAAGGTGCTTCCCTGATCTAGAATTTCAAAGTCGTGTCTTTGTCCAGCTATAGGATTATAGGGCGCTAGCTAAATTATTTTCCTATACCAGTGCCATAAGAGAAAGGTCTAAGATGTTGCCAGGTACTCTTTGAGGCTTGAAGGCTTCATCAATTCATTAAATTTGTTTAAACTTTATTTTGTATGTTAAATATTTTATTAAATTTTGCTGTATTTTTAAGTTTTTACTATTTAGTACTTCTACTCACGAACCCTTGCCACTTGCTAGGTCTTTGGTGGCAAAATGTTGGTAGTGATACCCCAGATATGAAGGGATTCACCATTTGACTCTTAAACCAAGCATGCAGTGCTTCAGGTTGTGAGCGCAACTGGAGCATGTTTGAGAAAATACATTCTAAGAAGCGCAATTGATTGACACAAAAGCGCTTAAATGACCTTGTATTTTTCCATTACAATCTACGACTTCGCAACAAGAAAATACTAGGTGAGAGCCTGAATTTGAAGTTTTCATAATCTGATTTGCACTTTAAAGTTTAAAGTTTAAACTTTAAAGTTCAAACTTCTATTTACATTTCAATGTCTCATGATATTGACAGGCTTGGATCATTCGCCAATCGACCTTGATGAGATAGATCTGCAAACTACAAATACATTAGATTGGGTCCAATTAGAGGAGCCTCCTCTTTTACTCTGTTGGATCTCACACTGGCCAACTACCCCATAGCAGTACACCCCCATTTTTTCAAATGGGATTCGTCATGTTCGACGTGGTTGCACCATTCAGATTCCATCATCCAGATTTCATCGACAATTGACATTGTTATAAATGATGTAAACCCATTCTGCATTGTTATAATGTAAATGATCTAAGTAAGACCGTCAGTGTATGTAACAACCTAGGTAAGCCTAGTATGTTGTTGATGACTTCCATTCTAGGAGGTTTTTTGTCTCACTGATTCACGAAAGTGATCGGCAGAGTTTTTCCCTCCAGCCTCACCCCAAAGCTAGGGTGGATTTTATCATCAGCATGCTAAGTGAGTCCTAGTGTTTTTATCGAGTCCTTGTAAAAGTAGTTTGAACTACTTGGTCTACTAGATCATATGTTGAGTCGCAGAACTGGGTATTTATTTGAGGGTCTATACGAACGGGTGTTCCCCCTTTATGTATGTAAATGTATTATCTCATGTAAAAGAGGGTTGGAAAAAATAATTATAATCCCCTCTTGGTCAATTAATTAAATTTTCTGGTCAATTAATTAATAAAATCCTGAACCAGAAATTTAATTAATTTAGGGTCCTAAATTAGGATTAAATCTTTAAAGGCAAAATTTGTTGGTCCTTGGAAAATGATTTTGACAACCCCAGGCCAAGGAAATATTGAGAATTTTAAGAAATATTGGACCCTTGGGCCCTGGTGGTTAAGTCAAGGTCAAAATTTTGGGGTAATTAACTTAAAAATAATATTTTTAAGTTAATTAAAATTGAATTAAATGATAAATTCGTTTTTTCCCCAAAATTTTAATTTCAACGCTCCGGATTAAAAGATAATTAAATCTTTTGGACGGTTGAGATTATTTTGACAAGGATCATCCAAACTAGCCATTAGAGATCTTGTCCTATAAATTTAGAGGTCTTTGTCAGTATTGAATCATCCGATCTCAGGATCGTGCACTTGCTCTTAGAAGCTCTTGTAAACTTTTTTGAGGAATAAAGCTAAAGACTTTGGGGTTACAAATCTGGATGTTCCTTCTCAGATCTATGTGGTGAATTCTCTCTAAACTCTGCTACTTGGTTTTTTGCATTTTATGGTTGATGGCCTTCATGGATTAATCTGCATATAGGTATCTTATGCAGTTTTCTGGGTTTATAAAATAACATTCTGATTTTTCTAAGGGTCTCATGTTGTTTTCTTAAATCTCTATCAGTCTAAAGTTCAGATCTAAGTGTGCAGGGAAATTTTTTTTTTAAGATTGGGCGTCTGGGGAAGTCTTTGGTTGGACCAGCCGACTCTCAATAAGCATAAATCTGATAAGCTCTTTATTTGTTAAATTCTGGGTCTATCTTACGATATTTGTGATTTTGCAGGGTTTCTAAGGCTTGTGCCTCTCACTTAAATTTTAAACTTCTGAAAATTGTGCTAAACAGATTTAAATCTGACCTTGAGGGTTTTAAACTTGTAAACTAGCTTGTATATTTGTAAATTTTTCAAGATTGTTAGGGTTTAATCATTAAAATTGGCGTGTGTGTCTTCAGATCTGGCTGTCTTTGCAGGTTACAGGTTCAAAATCGAATTTTTTTATAGATTTAAGGCAGATCTAGCCTCCAAAAGCCAGATCTTGCCTCAAGTCTCCACTGTGAACGAATTTGGGTGTTATTGTTTCAAAGAATTTTGAAGATCTGGGCTTAAAAGGAGAAATTTTAATTCAACTGGCGGAATTTGTATGTACTGGGTTTATCAAGATTCTTTTGCCTTTGCAAAATCACTGTCAAACTGTCCCTTCCCATCCGATCTGCAAATCTTTCCCATTGAATCCCTCACAACCGATTTCTTTCTCCTAGCCGTCCAAGCTGCCTTCACACGTTTAACCTACCCTCTGCATTTGATGACTATCATCAATTTGCACTTAACGATTTTCTGTTGATCTTCACGCCATCTGAGCTTCCCCTTCTGCCCTCCGATTTCCTTAAACACTTCTGCATACGCCTTTCGCCCTCAGCATATCTCCATTTCTGTCGAACTCAGCCCTTTGAGCCCTAGAAACCTTCACAAATCGAGCCCTTACATCTCTGCCCGCGTCAGATCTTCACAGCGTCAAACCATCAAGCCGCTGTCGAGCCTTTCTCCTATCTGCTCATCAAACTCACGTCCATCCTGCAATTGCAAGCGCTGCCATAACAAACGAACGCATCTGTTTCGCCGTCGAGCTCCCTCGTGCTCCAGCCGATCGGTCTGCAAGCATTTTAAACAAGCGACAAACTCAAACCAAAAGGAAAACGCACGTATAAAAATTTTAAAAAAAACCTTTGCGATTTGTTCCATACGATTTCATTTTGTTAAATTGTATATAGTTAGATTTATAAGTTAGGTTTCGATTTTTTTTTAATTTTTTTTTACGTATAGTTCAATTTTCGTTGGTTTCAATAGATTTCGGTTTTGTTCTATTTAGCTTTAGTTTTGTATTAGATTGTTAGCCGTAGAGTTTAGTTGTAGTTTTAGAGTTTAGTTTTAGTTTTAAATTGATTTAGTTTAATTTTAGATTTACTCTAGTTTTAGCATAGATTTAAAGTTAGGATTTAAATTTACATTTTTTAGTTTAAGTTTTAATTTAGTTTTACTTAATTTTAATTTTAATTTTAATTTTAGTTTAGTTTAGATTAGAATTTTTGTTTAGACTCTAATTTTTGTACTTAGTTTTAACTTAGATTTAGAATTTTTGTTTTAGAATAAAAAATATATAAAAAAATAAATAATATAAAAATATAAAAAAAAAAAATTCAAAATTTTCTATAGTCAAATGTGCATTTGAAATTTTTATCTAAAGATTTGACTATAGAAACATTTTCTGGATCGAATTTAAGTGAAGCATCATAAATCTGGAAATCTCGGGCATTTTCATCTTATGATAATATTGCTGTGGGGCTAAGATATTTTAATGCATGATTGTGGTGTCTTTCATTAAATATCATCGTAATCAATCATTTTTTAATAAGCAGCAGTTAGTCATCAATCACTGATTTATAATTGCATAACGGGATTCTGTTTGACTCCATAAGGCACTGGTCTTAAAAGTAAAATCTAATCTGTGGAATCTCGTTTATTCTGTCAAATACTTGATGTTCTAGCTGTGTCTCCTAGATTTATCCTTCATTTCTAAAAGGGTCTACCTCCTTAACTTACAAGGAAACGATTTAAAAAAGAGAGATTGGGATAAGAGTAGCGACCCCGATCCCCGAGAGCCGTTGTCGCGGTGCCACAGATGTCTGTGCGACAACAAAGTCTACATGACTTGGAGAACTTACAGAGTCAAGCAAGCGAAGGAGTGGGAGGAATCGCTTCTAGTTCTCACTCTTAGAGTCTTAAACTCTCAGTTACTAATTTTGGCAGTATTTTCAATTTTGTAACCTTTAGAAGTAGATGCTTCTGGTTCTATGTAGTCACTAGTTAGGAGTCGGGACAGAGTACTTTGGATCATGTTTGGACTCATAACATATATGAGATACTTATTCATTCATGATATTTTGGACATCTATTGATATTATGCATTATTTGGACATGGCTCTATTGAATATAAATGAAAAAATGTTTTTTCTAATTCAATATATGTTTTTATCTTTATTTATTGAATTCACCGATTTTTTCCTGATTTTTTTCCGATCCGATTCAAACTCTTCACTCTATTGCCTCATCGATTGTTTGTCGATTCCAAGTCTAGTAACATTGGTTTAAGAGGAAGATCTCTAACTTAGAGTAGCCATTTAGCTTAAAATCATCTAAGATAATTGCATATAGCCTTAGTCAAGTGCATTTCATATTAACACACTTTACTTTTCAAGCTATTTTACTTGCAATTATTTATATACTTGTCATGATGCAAATGTTTTGAATTGATTATTTTGTAATATCTCATTTAAGTACCACATCTTTCATTTTGTAAGTTTTAGCTTATTTCATTTGGCAAGTTATCTTATATTGCTTCTTTACATGCTTAGAATCGTGAATGATTATACTTTGAAAGAATTTCTTTGAGAGAAATTTTAAGCCTTGCAAGTGATATCATCTTTTTCTAACATTCATTTGATTGACAAGGTTACTTGTGTTTCACTTTGAAACATTTCATTTCTACATCGAGTATTCTTCATTTTGAAGCAATATTTTATTTGTGTTGATGGTTATTGAAGTATATTTCATTTCGTATTGCTCGTTATATTTGCTCATAATCTCAAATAATCCAAATTGACCTTAACATCTCTTAGAGACCTCACAACATTTCTAGCTTAGCTTTTCCTTTAGGGACCACCCCTCTTAGCTTACCTAGGAGAAAGCTTAAACAGAGAGAGTTGGGTATAGGTGACAACGCCATCTCTTGATTTAGCTAACTTACATGTGTGTGCAAGGTGGCAACAACGGGAGGAAAATCGTTTTTTATTAGAAAATGGTGGAAAATAGTATTTTATCAAAAAGGGCAGCAAAAAGTCACTTAGTGGGAAGTGGCCCCACCAATAAAATAATATTAAAAGGAGTCTAGAAGAATGGGGAGAAATTATAAAAGGAAGGTGGACCCATTTGTTGATCATTCTACTGTATCTGATCATTTCTCATTGTTATTGAAGAGAAACTCAAGCGAGTTCCAGATCGAGGGTTTCAAGCGACATTCCTCACCCTAGTTTCAGTGGACCTCATTGCCACCTTAGCTAGTCTCTCCAATTTCAGTGGACACTGTTGCCACCCTAGTTGCACTATTTCCAGAGGTCTTATTGAAGATCTAACTGAGTTTATTTGCAGGTAAACCTCAGTATAATTGTGATTTGAAGGCAATCTTCAAAACATTGGGTAATTGCAAGGGTATTACTATTGAAGTGTCTGGGTTTATCTCTACCACAAGGCCGAGTTTCTTACTGGAGAAGGACCTGAATCTGCCATCAAAAAGAAAGGGGGCGAGTTTTGCAAACACCCTAGCTGAGTTACACTGTGAAGGAAGTCAAATCCCAACAAAGAGGTCGAGCTACCTGGGTTTTATCTAAAGACGAAATTAGATTCATTTTTCAGTGGAGTTTGTTGACCCACGAATTGGGTATTTTCTGGGTGCGTAGCATATGCTAAAGAGGGCTGAGTTTTGGTACAAGTAAGCTCAAATACATTTGATACCAAGTGCTGAGCGTGATTCTTTTCTAGAGTAGGTCGATTTCAATTAGCAGGAACAGAATAAATCTCATTGCTGGCCGTGGCAACTGTAGGGAGAAAATATTAGTCTTTCTGTGAGCTGAGTTACCCCAAGAGACACGTCAAAGGGGTCCTTGAACATCAGTATGAAATCTATACAAATTTCTGGTCTGTTGGATGTGTTCTAGAGCTTGTTGTGTGGTTGTAGCATAATTCTGAAGTGGCTGAAAGGAACTGTAGTAGAGTTCTGTGGAGCCTGCTGTGTTTGTTCTTCAAGGTTGGCTGCATTCCTCTTGGCTAGTGTGAACTGGTCAGGGGTTTAAATACTATCATTGCTGGTCATATCATATTTTTGGGCACAATACCCATGTAAATCTGAAGAATACAAGTGGTCATACCTTACATTTGCTCATGGGTCTGATATTTGTGGAGCTGACGGCGTTTTATCTATCCCAAAAGCATATTCCTGTAATATACATATAGCTGTAGCAGAGGCACCTTGTTGGAGCAGCCAAACAGAGCATCTTATCTTGAAGTTCTTTGCAGAAATACATATATACGAGGTTCCATCGCTCCATTGCTCATTGTACTCTTTCTCTACATTGGTGAAATTACTATGGCTTCCATTGTATGGTTCATATAAACCTTTAATCAGTTACTTATTGTATTTCTGGGTGTTGAAAGAATGTCATCTCGCTGATTTATAGCACCTTATCAGTCCTTGAATGACTGTGTAATGCTTACATTAATTGCTGATATACATATTTCTGGGCTACTTATGTTGGAGACATAGTGGTTTAATGGCTGTAGCATTCATATTTCAGTGAGAAATATTATGTTGGGTTACATGTGACTATCATTTTTTGAACTGGGATAAATACATGAGCATTTACTTGGTTTTGTGCATTTGTTTTTGCTTAACAAAATAAAGAAGTACACCTACAGCAGTTTGTAAACAAACCTTTTGACAAATTATCATAATGACCAAGACCACATAAACTCAGAGATTCAAAGCAGAATCCTAAGATATTTTGGGTGGGAATATTACATCTTCAACGCAGCTTTGTAATATTCCAAATTAGCAGTGAGCTAATTGGAATATTAATTTGGATTAATTTTGTCTTTTTCTAATGTTTAGCAGAAATAAAGTGGGTAAGGGGACCCACAAACAAACTATGCCGTTAATTTGCTGCCCTAAAGTCACTAGAGGCAAATATTGAGGCTGAAGTGGAGTCTATGTGGCCACCCACTCGAATGAGGCAGCGTCCCAGTGGCAGCGTGGGAGAGGCAGTGCAGTGGGCAGTGCAGTGAGGAGCGCAGAGGTAGGTCGAAGGAGGGGCAGCGCAGTCCATGTGGGCCCAGGGGAACATTAGGGGCTCAACTTGGACAAAAGAGGGTGAGAGAAACTCATTCCTCATTCATTCATCACCTATTTTCTGTTAGATTGATTGTGGCACGCTTGAGCTGTTTAGCCGAGTCTGCAAGTGTTGTTTAGCACAGAGATTTCCGAGCGGAGATCTCAACCTCTACCTCGAGGGACTTCGAGTGCCCGCTCAGAAGAGGAGTTCCATCTGATTTTGGGGAGAGCTTGCAGTGAGACATTCCAAGCATACGCAGTCCCTTCAGGACAGCGTAGAGGCCATCTTGACTGTGCAGTGATTGCGCAGTCCAGTTGAGAAGTGTTGGAAAGTAGGGAGGAAGATCGGATTTCAGTTGGAGTTTCGGAGTGGAGGCTAGCCACCTCCTACCAGGGATTTGGGGCAGAATTTCAGAGGCACTTTCCAACATTTCAGCCAGAGAACCGATTCACCTAGCAGGGCAGCATGCCAAGCTCAAGGGGGCTATTTTCCGGGGTCAGGATTTCTGGAAACCCTTCGCTGGTTTTTGTGGGTCATGTGAGTAGAGCCCAAGGTTTTAATCCTGGAATTTTCTGAGAATAGGAGCGGGCCCAACTCATAGTTCATTTCCAGCCAGCAGCAACAATTCCCGTTTTGGCAGCTCATAGGTGGAGCTACACAGAGCAGCAAATTCGTGGTGTTTCTATTCGAGTTTGAGCAGTATCTCATCTTGTGTTGTGCAAACCTAGGTGCCATCTTTCCAAGCACCTTATTGTACTCTTTCCCATAGAAAAATTAATAAAATGGCTCCGATGTTTTTGGCTCTATTCATGGTGTTTTAATAGCATTTCCTGTTTTGCTATAGCTTTTAGTCTTGTGTGCTTTGATTGTTGTTTGTTCCCAATTTGGGATATTATAGTGGTATCAGAGCTCATAGACTTGGCTCAGCCTGTGGAGCACACGGTCTATGACACCTGAGGATAGGTAGAACATAGGATAGGTAGAACGTCACTTACCGGAGACAGAGGTATAGGTGCAGGGAAAGGAGGCTCGAGATTACACTAGATCAAGTAGACATCGTTCCGGTGGAAGAAGAGAAAGGAAAGGCACCCATGGAAAAGGAAAGAGATGAGGGAAAAGAGTTTTCTCAACTCCTAAAGTCAGTACAAGACCTCACCAAGAGGATAGAGGAGATGGGGCAGAAGATTGGCGGACATAAGCAAAGGGGAGTTCCAAGGGAATTCCAGATCGGAGGAGGATCTGACACTTCCCATCACCCACCCGAGCCTAACACTGTGCAGCAGGTGGTGCCACGCACTCCACCACGTTCTACCATGCCCACGTTCCTGGCTTCGGGAGAAGGAGCAGGAGGGCCACAAGAGCTGGAGGTGGCTCACTATGGAGAGTACTTTGTGCAATATCAGTCTTATGGGCCGGAGTTTGGAGGTGCTTTCACCTTTAATGAGTTTTGTTTGCTGAAAAAAATAGTAGACCCAGAGGCCAAACCAGAGGAGGAGGGTACATGCAGAGCATGACCTACAGTGTACCTACCAACTTTCGATGGGTCATCAAAATGTTCAGCCAAAGCTTGGGTGGAGAAGCTGGACATTTATTTCCAGCTTAATCAGATGGCGGAGGTAAAGGCCATCAAGGTGGTTGCGCTGCATCTAGAGGGAGAAGCCCATGATTGGTGGTTCCATGGTATGACTATGCTGGGTCACTCAAGAGTGACAACATATGATGATTTCACCCGGAGTGCTAGAGAGGTTTGATCGGAAAGATCTGGAGGAGCATTTTGTTGAGCTAACCGAGCTCAAGTAGACATGGAACTCAAAGACATACATATCTGAGTTCTTGAGACTCTGAGTGATGGTTCTAGACTTGTACGTGCCTAGGAGGATCTACATGTTCATTGAGGGTCTGGCAGAACCTTTGAGTGGGCTAGTGAGGTTTACTTGGCTCACTACGCTACAGGACGCAGTAGGGAGAACCAGAGACTTGCAGGACGCTTTGCGGAGAACGAGGGCTCCCATGCCCAATAGACCAGCGTTCCAGCAGAAAGGGAGGGATGTGAAAGCCCCACCCCTGAGAGGGAACTAGGGCCGAGGGCCTTTGGATGATGACACCCGGAGGGATTTGAGATGGAGGAAGCTTTGCTTCACCTGTCAGGAGCCATGGGCACCAGGCCACAGATGTACCAGAGGGAAGGCACATTACATTGAGGTCTTCTCCGATAGTGAGGGAGAAGAGGAGAGATATTATGAGATGGGAGGAGATGCCGACACCAGAGCACTAGGAGAGGATCCTCCACTACCACCTCCTCCAGCAGCAAGGGGATCAACGTTTGCACCTAATGGAGGGGTCCTTGCATCTTTGCAGGGAGTTCCCAAGTACCTAACGCTGAGGGTTCGGGGGACAGTTCAGGGGCAGCATGTCTCAGTGTTGGTGGACAGAGGGGCTACACACAACTTCATCGATGCCCAGTTGGTGCAGAGAAGAGACATACAGACATAGAGCTTTGATGGGTTTTTTGTGCTGGTTCCAGGGGCTAGGACCATGCAGTGCATTTGTTATGTCTCAGAATTTTCAGTGACCATGGGGACATACACATTGACAAATAAATTTTTTGTGGTTGATATTCCTGTTGGGAGTCTAATGGCTCATCACCCTTAGGAAGGTCGCCACTGATTGGCAAACACTGGAGATGGAGTTTGTGGACAAGAAGAGTGGGAAGCAAGTGATGCTCAGGGGCATGCACACATACCCTCCTTAGACAGTTTATGCGCATAGGATGGAGGCAGATTTCTGAAGGGAGACATAGAGTGGGCTGTGGAGTTGAGGATTTCGGCTGCAGGTGTCTTGGGCCAACCTACACACCTAGATGTGTAGATTATCCTAAGACCATTACTCTACGGTTTTTGGGGACATTCCACCGGGGAAGCCACCAGATCGGGGGTTTGATTACACTATTGAGGTGGAGTCCGACATTCAAGCCATGATCACCACCCCCTACAAGCATCCCAAGGCCTACAGGGACGAGATCGAGAGAGCTATCCATGAGCTCTTAGCATGGGGGCACATCAGGCCCAGCATGAGTCCATTCGCTCCTTCAGTGGTTTTGGTGAAGAAGAAGGATGGCACACTGTGGATGTGCATAGACTACAGGGCTCTGAACAAGAAGACCATGAAGAACCACTACCCTATTCCTAGGATCGATGAGTTGATGGATGAGTTGAGGGGAGCGAAGTTCTTCTCCAAGATTGATCTGAGGTCGGGATACTACCAGATCAGGGTGAGGGAGAAGGATGTCCCCAAGACTGCGTTTCGTTGTCATTATGGCCATTTCGAGTTCTTGGTGACAGCCTTCGGGCTAACCAATGCTCCGGCTACTTTCCAGTCTTGCATGAACCACATATTCTGTGGTCAGTTGAGGAAGTTTGTGCTGGTGTTCTTTGACGATATCTTCATATATAACCGCACATGGGAGGAGCATTTGCAGCACATAGAGACGGTGTTGCATATCTTGGAGGAGCAACATTTCTATGCCAAGTTGTCCAAATGCGAGTTTAGTTTGATGAAGATGCTCTATTTAGGGCATATCATTGGGGTGGACGGAGTGAGAGTCCACGAGGAGAAGATTAGGACCATTAGATATTGGCCGAAGCCGACAAATGTGAAGGAGCTTCAAGGGTTTGTGGGTATTTGTACCTACTACAGGAAGTTCGTCAAAGGATTTTCGCAGCTTGCTGCACCCCTCACAAACCTTACCAAGAAGGGGGCTTTCAATTGGACTGAGACTACACAGAGGGCTTTTGACAGGCTTAAGGAGGTGATGAGCAGCTGTTTGGTACTAGCCCTGCCAGACTTCACGCAGCCATTTGTGTTGGAGTGTGATGCTTCGGGGGAAGGAGTAGGCGCAGTACTGATGCAGGGAGGGCACCCTGTAGCTTTCGAGAGTCGAAAGCTATTTCCTCATGAGATACTCTACCCCATTTACGACAAGGGGATCCTAGCCATCATGCATGCATTGGCTAAGTTTTGACAATATCTAGTGGGGAACAGGTTATGGGTGAGGACAGATCACAACAACCTCAGTGTTTTCTTGGAGCAGAACCAGTTGCAAGAGAGGTAGCAGAAATGGGTCAGCAGGATCCAGGCATACGACTTTGACATTGAGTATGTCAAAGGGAAGAACAACGTAGTAGCAGATGCGTTGTCCTAGAGACCAGCATCTCTATCCTTGGTGATCATTGACGCAAATTGGAGGGCTCAGCTGCTGGTGGAGTATTCCAAAGACCAATTTGCATGCGAGGTACTACTGGATGCGCAAGTGACAAATGATTGGTACAAGGTGATGGATGAGGTTATTTATTATCAGGACTAGATCTTTTTGACGGCCAACCCCCGGTTACGGGAGAAGATTTTGCATGCAATGCATGATTCTCCACTTTCAGGGCACCTGGGGTTCACCAAGACCTATCGGATCATTAGAGAGGGGTTCTCCTAGAAGGGCCTCAAGGAGGACGTACTTCGACATGTCAGGGAGTGCGTAGTCTACTAGAAGAACAAGGGGGAGTTGAACCACCTGACGGAGTTGTTGTAGTTTCTCCCCATTCCGAAGGGGAAATGGGAAAGCATATCTATGGACTTCATCACATCGTTGCCTATGGTACAGGGAAATGATTGCATCTTCATGGTGGTTGACCGGTTGACGAAGCATGCCCATTTTTTTGCCATTTCAGCTCGGTACACTGCTTCACAAGTGGCTGAGTTGTTTTTCAGGGACATTTTCCAACTCCATGGTCTCCCCAAGACCATAATCAGTGACCGGGACAGTGGATTCATGGGAGGTTTCTGGCAGGAGTTGTTCTATTTGGTGGGAACAAAGTTAACACCCAACACCAGCTACCACCCACAGACAGATGGATTGACCGAAATAGTTAACAAGTGGTTGGAGGGCTACTTGAGGAACTATGTCACAGGGCAGCAGAAGGCTTGGCTACGTTGGCTGCACTTGGGGGAATACTGCTACAACACGACATTCCACATGTCTATCAGTATGTCTCCATTTTATGCTTTGTATGGTTATAATGCACTGACTTTTGTTGATGTGATGTTTGGAGCTAGCAAGGCCCCCAGGGCTACAGACTGGATCCAAGAGAGCCAAGACATTCTTAGGGCTCTCAAGGATAACTTGGCAACAATCCAAAACCAGTAGAAGATGTACACAGATAGAGGCCACGTGGAGAGATAGTTTGAGGTGGATGACTTAGTGTACCTTCGACTTCAGCCATACAAGCAGTCCACGTTGAAGCAGAAGGGAGCTGAGAAGCTCAAGCCGTGCTTGTATGGGCCATACAGAGTGATCCAGTGGGTTGGAGAGGTGGCATATGAGCTGGAGTTGCCACAAGGGAGACGGATTCATAACATTTTCTATGTCTCATGCCTGAAAAAGGCTTTGGGGCAGCAGATGACAACAACTACGGAGCTCCCTCCTATCGATGATGAGGGGCATTTGGTGCTACAGCCAGAGGTCGTCTTAGATACCAGGGAGAGGCACCTGAAGAGTATGGTGGTAAAGGAGTATCTGATCAGGTGGAGGAACCTTCCAGTTGAGGATGCCACTTTGGAGGGGGAGAAGACCCTGCAACATCCATCTTTGAAGTTGCTTGAGGACAAGCAACATTTTGGCGAGGAGGACTGTAATATTCCAAATTAGCAGTCGCCTAATTGGAATATTAATTTTGATTAATTTTGCCTTTTTCTAATGTTTAGCAAAATAAAGTGGGTAAGGGGACCCACAAATAAACTATGCAGTTAATTTGCTTCCCTAAAGTCACTAGAGGCAAATATTGAGGTTGAAGTGGGGTCCATGTGGCCACCCACTCGAATGAGGCAGCGTCTCAGTGGCAGTGTGGGAGAGGCAGTGCAATGGGCAGCGCAGAGGTAGGCCATAGGAGGGGCAACATAGTCCATGTGGGCCCATGGGAATGTTGGGGGCTCAGCTTGGACAAAAGAGGGTGAGAGCAACTCATTCCTCATTCATTCATCACCTATTTCTGTCTGACTGACTGTAGCATGCTTGAGTTGTTTAGCCGAGTCTGCAAGTGCTGTTTAGCATAGAGATTTCCGAGCGGAGATCTCAACCTCTATCGCGGGGGACTTCGAGTGCCCGCTCAGGAGAGGAGTTCCATCTGATTTTGGGGAGATCTTGCAGTGAGAAATTCCAAGCATACGCAGTCCCTTTAGGACAGCGCAGAGGCCATCTTGATTGTGCAGTGATTGCATAGTCCAGCTGAGGAGAAGTGTTGGGAAGTAGAGAGGAAGAGCAGATTTTAGTTGGAGTTTCGAAGGGGAGGCTAGCCACCTCCTACTAGGGATTTGGGTGAAAATTTTAGAGGCACTTTCCAGCATTTCAGCTAGAGAACCGATTCACCCAGCAAGGCAGCATGCCAAGCCCAAGGGGGCTATTTTTCGGGGTCAAGATTTCTGGAAACCCTTCGCGGGTTTTTGTGGGTCTTGTTAGTAGAGCTAGGGGTTTTAATCCCGAATTTTTCTAAGCATAGGAGCAAGTCCAACTTGTAGTTCATTTCTAGCCAGCAGCAGCAGTTCTCGTTTTGGCAGCACAAAGGTGGAGCCACATCGAGCAGCAGATTAGTGGTGTTTATGTTCGAGTTTGAGCAGTATCTCCACCCGTCTTGTGCAGGCCCTGGTGCTATCTTTCCGAGCACCTTATTGTACTCTTTCCCACAGAAAAATTAATAAAATGGCTCAGATGTTTTTGGCTCCATTCATGATGTTTTAATAATATTTCTTGTTTTTCTGTAGTTTTTAGTCTTGTGTCCTTTGTATTGTTGTTTGTTCCCAATTTGGGATATTACAAGCTCTGATACCATGTTAGTTTTCCTTAAGCTCGGCAATATCATGTTATTTTTCCTTAACCCTAGAAAATAGGTAAAATAATTCCTAATAATTTTTTGCTTTAAATTAAATTAAACTACAGATTATTGAATAAACTGCACAACTTGGATTTTAACAGTAAATAAAATAAAATTAGTGGAAGCAAACTGAGAAAATCTCACACATGCACACATAAACATTTTCCCTTCAAAATCTTATGTTCATTAAATAATATCATAGCTTACATGGGCTCCCTTATTGAGAAAATGACTCAATGAGAAAATAAACAAGTTGTTGATTTTTGGGTAGCATCGAATGTGCTCTAGCTCCAAAATTTTGTGGGGGGGCTAGAACACATGAGATCTCCAAGACCCAGAAATCTTTTGGAGAAATTCCATCTGGAGTGAAAGTTATTCAAATAATTAATTATTTTTAATGGAGCCTAAGTTAAAACTTAGGGAATTAAAATAATTAAAGTGAATTAATTTAAATGTGGGTGAGAAGCTTCTAAGTGATGAGGATCAAGTCTGTTTTAATCTTAGTCGTTGATTAAAGATTAGATCACGACCATTGATTTCTCAACAGGAAAAGTATAAAGGAAGACTTTAGGGTCAGTTGGAGAACACACATAGTGAGTGAATCTGGAGATCAAATTCTTTTGACGAAGCAGTGCTCGGACGAAGATAAGATCTGAGTGATTCAGTACCAGTGAGGGGCAGAGGCAGTTGTTGTTCAGAGGACCAAGGGTACATAGCAAAGAGGCAACAGAGACAACATAGGAGGCACCACAGCCACCGGGAGAGGTGACGTAATCCCCTGGAGGGGTGATGCAGGCCACACAGAGCTCATGTAGGGGCAACGCAGAGCTTCCAAGGGACAGTTTGTATTTTGTTGGAGATCGGGATTTCTAAGCCGAGAGTGCTGAAACTCGATTTTTTGATAGGTAGGTCAGCGCAGAGAAGAGGTGACGCAGTCCTCAATCGTTTCCACACAGACCTACGCATCTACTGCGCAGAGGAAGCCGGGGTTTCACCAGTTTGGATCTTGGATCAGCCAGGACTTGCAGTGTGAGGCAAAACTCACTATTTTACCTGTCTACTGAGGATTTTCTCTATTGGCTGAGCCAGATTTGGCACCCTAGTTGTACTCAGAATAATGTTGCTTAGTAATACAAACCCTCAAATCTGCTACACCAGTTTTCCCGCATTGGGTTTTTCCAGGGACGTTTGTCCAAAAATAAGTGTGTCCTTTGTGTGATTGTCTAATTTATTTTTCAGTATTTGATCTGTATATTGGTGTAGGCTGCTTAGTATTTGCATTAATATTTTACTGAAGTATTCAGAAAATAACTTGTTAAATGGAAAATACAAGTAGGTAATGCCAATCACTTAATCACAGTAGGATTTCTGTTTGCAAGATTCAGAATTTTCACAAAAGCTACAACAACTTCGAAATTTTTATTGGGCACCTGTATGGGATATATGGCCCTCTTAATTTCGTAGATCAACCCCAACCTGCAAATCTGACCTCACAGACTATTGTATGACCTGTATATGCCCTATACAACTCACACTTATGACGAATATGCATTGTATGGCTTGCTGTCCTCATGCGTGCACACTGTTGTACGACCTATACGTGTGTGGGCTCGTGTGGTGTCCTTTGTTGCTCATGTGGGATTTGCTGCTGTAGAAATCTTCTGTCCTTTGATTCTTTGCTAAGAGGTTTTCTCCTATCACTGCTGCAAATCCTCTTGTTGTCTTTCTCTAGACCCTGCACACTTGGATGAAAGTCCTTCACTCAATCATAGATCCTCACTTTCTCATTGTGTCTTGTGCTCACTGTTGTTGTGTTTTCCTCCACCTAGCTTTGCTTTTATAAACTTGATTTGTTGATTGAATCCAAAACTCTAATCTTGAAAGTGATTGACAGTTGAGATTAGATATCACTTCACTTGAGATCAATGGTTGAGATTGATCAATTCACCAATCCAAAAACCTTTGCATTTCATAACATTAACTCACTTTTTATAATAAGAAGTTCACTTTAACGATTCATTTAATCCTTTAATAAAAATGAATTTTCTAATCTTGAAGGTCTTGGATGACTTCCACATGTCTAGATACTCATTTGCGGAAATACCTGTCCGATGCTACAATCATCAACAACATGAAACTTTGCCTCGAAATAGATGGAGTTTGCAGACAGTTAATTTTGCATGCAATTGTATCTAGACACTTATCAATTGTGAATCTTGTTCCTGCTGATACTCTCATTATTTAAGGAACACTGAAGATCAGTTGACCCCCTTTTTCAATGAAATGGCATGTCGGAGAGATGGAAGATTCAGTGAAGAAAGTTTTTGAATTGGATATGGTGCTTATCATGGAAAAGAGGAAGATGCTCCTCTTGGCACTCAGCATCCACAGGCATAAATAGGCTTAGAGGTCCCTTCTTTTGGAGCTTAGGAACCAGGGCGTGTGTTACTGAAACTTTTGTGAGGTTTGTTAACATGGAGATTGTCCAAGTTTCATGTTAATGGCTAAGCACATGGTATTAATTGGTTTGTTCCATGATTCTGAGATTGAAGCATTTGTTTGGCATAGTAGCCTACTATTCTACAGATGTCTATCCATTCTCAACATCAGTCTTCTGAAAATGGACTAGTTGTTTCTGTTCTTCCTGACATGTCATACTTAATGTAGAATAGAGGAAATGATGGTTTGCTCATCTATCCTCATCAAATTTCTCCATCATAGAAATCTAGTACACTGGCCTTAGGTTATTATTGATATAGTTGAAATTGCTGCTACCTTGGATATGCAGTCTAGATCAAATAGACATTTACAAATGTTAGTGCAATCCACAATCTCTTTAGGTGTTTTAAGGAAAATTCTTCGGCCACAATGGAGATAGTGGGTCCACTAGAGCTTTTGTGGAACATGGACCGATATTTGTTTTGATGGCCAGGACAATGGAGTGGCTCAGTTATGCCCATTCAGCGAGAGCTGCTGTTGGAGTAATGTCCATTCTCACTCAATAGCTTCTGTATCTGATCAGTCATGTAAATCAGGATTTTCCAGATGCTCTTTGCAACATCTGTTTCGATGTCGGTTTCTTCAAGATCTAAATGTAAACCATTCCAGTCACTCTCCAAGTGTGACTCAAAGAGAAAAACACTTTCCAAGTCCAGATCAGCATTTACTTGTAAAGCTGCATTTTTTGAAAAGCTGACAAGGGAAAATGTATTCTCACAATGAAGAGAAAAACAGCAGTGTGAAGCATCTGATGAAATGAAAGGAAGGGACGACAGTGGAGATGAAGACTGATGACTTTGCTGCTTTGAAATCTGGTGTTGCTGACGCAAAGATGAATTTAGAACATCATCATTGCATATGCCATCTAAACAAACAAAAAGAAGTTAAAATGAATGAAAGAAAGGTTCGATGTGTATAGAAGTCAAGTGGGATGTAAATATGTTGAGAATCAAGATTGAACAATTAATTGCATTAGTATGTGCCGTGGTGAATGAAATAATATTAGAATTATGTTCATAAAACAAGTGGAAATCTTTTCATGTAGAACATGAGAGAATCATCAACAAGATTGTACCAGCTCTCATGATTCTTATTTTGCTGTTATTTTATTGCATTTTATTAGCATATATGGCTCTCAGTGTGTCATGTTAGATCATGTAATATTCCCAATTAGCTTTGCTAATTGGAATATTTCATTTTTGTTTAATTTTGCCGCTTTAGCTAGAAATAATAAATAAAGTGAGAAATAAGAGGGGTCACCTCACTTTAGTCACCTCACTTTATAAATAAAGTGTTCTTTTCCTAGTTGATTGACGTTGTAACTTAGAGAGGGGGCCTTGGGGGTCCACATGAGTATGATGGGAAGGCATCAGGCTGACCCAAGGTTAACTGCGCAGGTCAAAGGAGAGTAAGGACGCAGTTAAGTTTTGGAGGGAGTTTGGCATTATAAAAGGAGGGGTTCTCACCTCATTTGGACATGCATGATTTTATATTGATATTGAGAGCTAGACTTCTGTCTGCTTAGCACGCCGGTTGTTTAGTCGGTCTGCAGCACTGTTTAGTGCAACCGAGTGTCTCCGGTCGGAGATCTCACCCTTAGCCTCGGGGGACTTCGAGTGCCTGCCCTGGTAAGGTTATTTCTGGTTTCACCCTTAGCTTCGGGGGACTTCGAGTGCCTGCCCTAGTAAGGTTATTTTCTGAGTAACATCCGTCAGTTTCAGTGGGAATTGGTAGCAGTTTCAGGTGGGGATTTGGAGAGGAAGAAGCCCTCTGGTGGCTGCGCAGATCTAGAAGGCAGAACGCTGTTTCAGGGGGAGGGAGGACGCAGTTCAGATCTGAGAAGAAGGACGCTGTTTCAGGGGAGGACGCATTCGTATCCGAGAAGGAGGACGTCGTCGGTGGAGAGGAAAGCACGCGTCTGTGTTGACAGAGGACGCCGTCCCAGAGCCGAGGAGGCAGACCGAAGGCACATTGAGTTGCATTTGCTTGGAGATCGTATCCAGCGTACATTTGCAGATCCGTCCTCGCGGCTGCGTATCCGGAGATAGCATTAGGATCCAACCTGGGAGATTGGCAAGAGCCCTGGAGATATCGGGCGCATCCGCCCCCAGATCCGAAGAGACAACACCGCATCCGGGGCCCCTTGGAGTGCGCACGCATCCGAGGAGACACGCGCATCTAAAGATAGATCCGAAGAGACAGCAAGAGATCCGACACAGAGGACGCGCGAAGGGAGGACAGACCCAGACCCCGGATTGGAGGCCCGCATCCGGCTAGTCTGAGCATATAGGACGCTGATCCATCTGGGAGGACGCTGATCTGATGAGCAGGGTCATGTGAGCAGGGCTTGACAGCGTTTTCCAGGGTCTTTGGCCTTGAGGAGCTGAGCTTTTCATCAGGAGGGCTTGTGACCAGCACTACATCTGTTTCTGCGCTGTCACTAGCAGAGATAGCGTTTTCATTGGTGAGGGTTTGGGAGTATTGATATCAGCTATCTTTTAGTCTTCCGCTCATAGTTCCAGTGCAGTCCAGCTTCAGTCTTCAGAGCAGTCTTCAGCCAGCTAGGACGCTGTCCTTGTTGCAGCCATTATTTGTCTGAGAGGGCCTCCACTTGCCTAGGGCAAGGATAGGTGCACTCATTCTGATTTTCTTGTACTCCTCTCTATGTACTTTCAGGTTAATAAAATGGCTCAGTTTTCTGGCATTCTATGTGTACTTGTTCCATGATCTGGTTCAGCATTGTATTTTCTATATCTGTCTGGCATATTTCTGTATATTACTGGTTATTTCCCTTTGGGGATATTACAGATCAAAAGCTACAGCATTAAGAGGGCCTATGTCGAATAAATAAAATGTAGAATATCAGCACATCACGTGTGTTGGTTTTGTTGCCGCATATGGATTAATCTACTGAATTTGTGTAGTCGCTATTGTGACTTTCTTCTGCTTCTGTAACTGGCATATTCATTGGTTTGAAATTTGAATGGTTCTGCGTCCTTTGGGGACACTCAATGCTCAATATGTATTGGATCCTGGGAAAAAATTGCCATTATTGTTGTTGTCTAGTTGGTTTCGTGTGGAAGTTGTAGTAGTGATACGAAACAGAGCGTTCTCTTTAGATGTGTCATTATGGCACAGTGATAGAATAAGATCAGAAAAGTTTATTAATGTTCAACATGTTACTACAAATTTGAAGTCCATAATTGGCTTTAATGGCTATCTTAATAACAAAAGGAAAATATCTAATAACATAATTAAAAGACTAGCTGAAAGACTGAAAGAGACAAATAAAATGGATACATAAAAAAATTCTCATCAAGGCCATGTCCATGGGTGCTGGAGTTAGAGAGCTTCATGGCAGTTACTGTCATCCATAGAGCAGTAAGAAGAGTCAAGGGGTAATGAGCTTGATGTCAAATGCATCAAGGAGTACCATCACAAATTTAATGAACTTGGCAGGATTTGCAACGACATTCTGATCATTATTGATGAATATCTCCTTCCCTCTTCTAGCACGGGAGAATCTACAGTTTTCTATTAAAATGTGTAAGACAATTCTTCTAATCAGTTGGTTTACAACATGAGTTTCGTTTAATTGAATGGGAGTTTTGCAGATTGGGTTGCTGATTGCAATTTGTGAAGGCAGTTTTTTTTCAGTGACAATTTTATATTGGAAAATATTAATTTAAATTCTACGTTGGGTCCATATTATTGTTTCTTCAATTAAGGATTTATGCATGTATTTACTGTGATATAGAAATACTATTTCCTTTTACTGATTTTGTATGACTTCTATATGTTTTAGGAACGGAAATTGTTATCATGATTTTGCAGAATCTAGGACTGGAAATGAAAGGAAAGAAGCTGCAGATCAATCTCAAAAAACTTATCAGGTGCAATGATTATACACTTTTGAGAAAACCAGGCTTTTAATGTTTTACAAGTGTAAGACAATGAAGACAGGATTATGATTATCTTCACTGAAAACTGACAGAATCTTTCTGTTTTCGAATATGAAATTTTGAGCTAGCTTGACAGGTGAGCTTTTGGAGTTCATTAGGTTGAGATTATCACTTTGGAAATTTTTTTAGTCATTATTAAATTTACTAGGTTCTGGGCCACTTTCCAATCAGGGATGAGTATACAATCCTCCTCAGATATCCCCCTTTTTTTTAATCATCGAGTTTCTAGTGGCAATGTTTATTCACCCTCTTAGTCCATCCCCCACTACTTGTAGACACTGTCATTCCATCAAGCTTGCTCTACCTAGTTTGAGTACAGCATATAACTAGGAATGTAGCGGTGAAGAAACTGTGTTTAGTTCTTGAGGCATCTGCTGTCAGCAATATTGTAAAAGCATCTTCTTCGAAAAAAATAAAAAAATTGAAAGCATAATTAAGCTTTCAGCTCATGTCCAAGAGGGACATGATATGTTTAAAATGATCGTATTTTCTGTCATCTATGTGTGCTTTGGATAATAATTGTTTTCTTTGAGTATATATCTCGGTTGTGTGCAATCGCTGGAAGACTTGCTCGTTACTTTGAACAAGAGTATGATATGCATTAATTTCTTTCATTGGGTTCCCATTTAAATTTTGGATGCTCTTCATTGATGCATGTTAACATCCATATTTTGATTCACTATGTCTTGTAAATTGATTTCAATTTGTTAGATTGACCGACCTTGGTGGAATGCATTTAGGATCTTGTATATGTAAGATATAATTTCTTAAGTTCTTTGTTAACTGATTGTTTATCTTGTTGCCTTAGATTCTTTCAAGATCTGTAGTTGTACTCGTGACTCTGTGAGTAGAAGGGATTTGTGCAGAAATGCCACGGCTTTGAAATTTGAAGCTTTTGTTTGGATGATATAATTCTTTCAAACATAACAGTTAGTGAAAAGCTTGATACTGTGCAAAGTCATCTTTAACAAATATACCATTGGAAGGAATGAGTCTTGCCAAACTAAGCCTTTATAGAGTCTTGTATGCTAAGAAAGCTTCTAAACTGAATGGCTTATTAAAATATGAAAGCAAATATAGCGGGAATATGTGTTTTTCATTAGCATTAGGGATTATTTTTGGTGTGAACATCATAAGGATTAATTTGCACTTGAAACCAAACTTGTTTTTGCGATAGTACTAGTGGCTGATGCAGATCTTTTTCAAAATCTATTTGATTTTTAGCCACGTTTGTACATATCCAAATTGGGAACAGTAGCAAGGGATTGAAATCTATCTAGAAGTTGACTTAGACCAAGTTTGAGTCATTTATGTTTCATGGGAAATGACACAAGCCAAAAAAAGCTATAAAATTCAATTGCTATCGACCGAGATCAAGTTTGACTCGTTTATGTTTCATGGGAAATGATACAAGTCACAAAAGCTATAGACTTTAAGGGCTATTGAGAACAACTATCCTCCGTTTTGGAGTATTAAAGACCAATCAACATGAAACTTCATGCCTGAATAGAGGGACTTCCACATACAAGAGAAATTGTGCATACAATGTGTAGTCATTCTTCTCCCTTGCAGTATTTGCTTACTTCCAATTACAGGGTATTTATGCAGTGTTTGATTTGCACATACAAGAGGAATTGTTCATAGAATGTAGTCGTTCTTCTCCCTTGCAGATTTAGCTTACTTCCAATCACAGGATATTTCTTACATCCAATCACATGGTATTTATACAGTATTGATTCCAAATCCAGCTCAACTGCATAATATAGAGATATTAGCAATTCAAATGATTGGTTTTAATTTTTTTTTGAAGATGTTTGAAAATATTGCAGTCTCGAACTCATTTCACAATCTCCTTGAATTCTTCCCCTTTCCATTTTCCCGTTTCTGTGGAGTGAAATATTATATCTGATAGACAGCCTTATCCATCCAAAATTCAGTGAGAACTCGGATGGTTCCGTCTCACTGTCTTTGTAGTGGTGCTGTTAAGTTCCTT
This sequence comes from Pinus albicaulis, assembly GCA_034641835.2. Taxonomy (NCBI): domain Eukaryota; kingdom Viridiplantae; phylum Streptophyta; class Pinopsida; order Pinales; family Pinaceae; genus Pinus; species Pinus albicaulis. The sequence goes on from CM076582.1 coordinate 1,142,160,078, forward strand.
GATGTGTGTTCCTTGCTGAGCATGCTTATGGATCAAGCAATGTGAAAATATTCCTCACATTGGTTCATTGACAGAGTTGGGCGTTGTTGTATGGTCAATGACAGCTAGGATGTAAGGTTGTATTCTTATGAAAGGTGTGCTAGATAACGAAAACAAGCTAAGTATATGTTCATGGGCATGCTTTGGGATAAAGAAGCATGATGTAACCAAAACACAAAATAGGCAGCATTGAAAAGCAACTTGTCCAAGAAAACTGATTTTGACTACGAGCCAAATTGATTTAGGTTACAAGCCAGGCCAGGCCAGGCCAATCAAGCTTTGATTTTCAGCTGCATAGACTTAATTTGAATGCTATCTTGTTTTGTTTTCTCTACAGTGACTAAGCGTGCAGGACGATAAAACCTAATCTCTTGTCCTCCATCTTTCTGTCTGTATGGTAAGTCGCAGAAGAGGTGTTTTATATGATGTAAGGACATCAAGGGGTGTTTTATATGATGCAGGGACATTTAGATCTAGAAATGTTTTATATGATGTAGGGGCATTAAGGGGTGTTTTATTATAGGCTTTACCTGCCATTGTTTGGGCATAACATGAAGTTCCTTTCTCCAGAGTTCTTCAATGGTGGGAAGTTGGGCACATTCGAAGTTGTGACTTGAACCAATTCGGCTGGCTGAAACTTTCGATTGCGTTTATTTCCATCCTCGTATATTGTTGTAAATGATAATGGCATCGCTTCTGGCTAGATCAATTAGATGTCTCATTGATGTTTCAGCTCAAAAATATGGAACTAACGTTGCCATCCTACATTAGTAAATATATCTATACAATATTGCAGAGTAATAGCACATTCCGGTGGAAAACAAGTTTTACTGGATCAGGCTGTGCCTGCGCAGGATTTGTTGCTTCAAGATGCTGAGCAAGCATGCAATTAAGGGTGAATATCACTTGATTTCACGGATTATCTTGTGTCTTCCATTTTACAATCAATGAAATGGACCTCTAGTTTTCATATTAATTATTATTATATTTTTCTTTGGGATTCCGACTTAGTTAAAATAACTTTCTTTACCCTCCTTTTTTAGATTAAACTAGGTTTATTGTTTTCCTATTTTATAGAGCTGGATTAAACTAGGTTTATTGTGTGTATTGTTTTTTTATATTATTATTATTATTTTGGGATTGCAAGACAAAGCAAAGGTTAAACATAGCGTATACTTATTTGAAATAATTTAAACGTCTATGTGCTTGTGTGGGTGTGTTTATTTTTTTTATATGGGTTTGTTTATTTATTTTTTTATATTATTTTTTTTTGGATTAAAGTCAAAGCTTAAATATAGCATATACTTATTTGAAAAAAATTAAACATCTAGGTGTTTTTTTTTTTTTTTCTCTTTCTCTTTTTAATAATTGTAAGTTCGCTGAGCAAAGCATCAAATATGACTCCACTTCATGGTTGTTTGGTAAATGTTTCTATGAAGATTTTATTTTCATTTTCTTATGGGAGTTTATAAGCAAGGATAAGAAGTTGAAAATGTAATTATAAAGAAGGGAAATTCGGAATATGTATTATTTGGCTTTTAAGTAGACATGTCATGTTATGTTTACACCAGGACCTATCATTAAGACAAACTGTAATTTTATCATTTTTGAAATGTAAATTGTATGAAAGAGGTATAATTATTTCCATCCTCAAATTTGACTTGACGTGTCATTTTAAATTAAAAATAAAGTATTCTCTAAATAAAGAATAATGTCGGCAATAATAAAAAACAAAAATAAATATACGTATTTAAGTAACAGCCTATACTATGACATTTTGGAAAATCTGACAACTGAGAAAGGTCCTTTTCTTTTTTTTTCTCTTTTTTCCCTAGTTGACGTGACAGTCCTCGCTCATCGCCGAAGATCTTGGCCAAACTAGAGTCCGTGATCCAGATTTATGCAAGAACACAATGAAATACAGAAATTCGCATAAACACAGAGATGCAACAGAAATAAGACTTCAATTCATTAATAAAAAATAACTAAAATATGCTTACAGAAAGAATGGAAATAAACTAGCTAGGGCATTGGTAACTTATCTCTGAGAAGAGATGTGGCAGCTACAGGCCTCTGAACTGTGTTACAATGAGGCTCGAAGGCCTATTTATTATTAAGAAACAATGGAAAACCCCAAACATCCAATAACTTAACCCTAGGAGATGAAGCGCCAAAACTATGGGCCCTGTTTGGGTAAATTGGTACATCAACTTCTTGGGGAATAGCAGTCCAAGTGGAATAGGCGGGTGGCTGCCAATATCCACCTAGATCATTCCTCCCCCCTTAGTAAACAATGGTTCCCATTGCATTGGGTTCCTCCATGAGATGAGGAAACTTTTGCTGAACTTGGTCCCTGGTGAGCCACTTGCCTTGATGAAGGAGTTGGCCTGCTTTGACAACTTGATATAGTGGGATCCTTTGTTGTCCAGTGTGCTTGATTTGTGTATCCATGATCTAATCAGTTGTGGCCTGTTCCATGCAGTCTGGGTTTAACTTTGTTGGTGTGAGTTGTTATGTCATGTCGACTGTGCTTAGTAGAGGCGGAAAGTAGGGTTGAGGGCGGTCCACATTAAACACTGGGTGCAGACCAAGGGATGCTGGAATACTGAGCTCAAAGGCATTGTCCCCTACAGCCTTGGTGATGGTGTATGGCCCATATCGGAGCGGGCGAAGCTTGCAATGAGGTCCAGCGAGGCGCTCCTTCGACAAATGTAGCCACACTTTGTCGCCCACCTGGAACTTGTGTGGGACTTGACGTTGATCATGCCATTGCTTGTACTTAGCATTGGCGTTGTCCAATATGTCATGAAGTTGTTGGCGGATGTGTTGAATGCGCTCAATCAAGTTGTTCACCTTGTCAGCCTTAGACTGGACATGTGTTGAATCTGCCAGAATAGCTGCAAATTGTAGCCGCAAATTGCATGGCTACGTCAATGGGACACAATAGCTAGAATCTCAAGCCCACCTGAAAGGGGTTGTGGCTGGTTAAGCTATGGAGAGCCCGGTTATAGTTGTGTTGTACATAGGGGAGGCTCTCATCCCATGTGCATGGATGATTTGAGTTGTACATGCGCGGAATGTGTACGATCATCAGGTTGATGAATTCTGCTTGGCCATCAGTTTGCGGATGGAAAGTTGTTGACTTGGTGAGCTTGGTGTCCAACATCGACTAGACACTAGACCAAAATGTACTGAGGAACCTACTATCCTGATGGGAGATGACAGACAGTGGGATCCCAAAGTATACCCACACTCGTTCAAAGAAGAGTTTAATAGTGGCTTTTGATGTGATATTCTTCTTGCAGGTCATCTTCGAGAATTTGTCTACGACCACAAAAACACAGTCATTGCCATGCTTAGTAGAAGGAAGGCTCGGCATGTAATCCAAGGAGATGGATTCCCAAGGTCAACTAGGGGTAGGCATTGAAGTATAGAGGCCTTTATTCTTGATGGTCGGTTTGGCAATGGCACAGACAGTGCAGGACTTGATGTACTTCTCGACATCCTGTCAAAGGTTTGGCCAATAGAAATACTTTTGCAGTATTTCCACTGTTTTCTCAACCCCGAAATGTCTAGTGACCCGACTCTAGTGCGCTTCCCAAATCAACTTGGCATGCTCGCTTAAAGGAACACAAAGGTGTCCTAGGTGACATAGCAGGGCATCTTGGAGGTGAAAATATGGAACTTTCTTACCCTCCAAGAGCGTATTATATGTGTGGCCAAATTCTGGATTGCTTTGGTAGAGAAGCGGCCAATTGGAAGTCTCGTGCCCACAAGATTTGAGCACAGTGGTTAGCGCCACGATCGGTGGTCGGCTAAGGCAGTCTGCAACATTATTGGTGATGCCCTTCTTGTACTTGATGTTCAAATGAAATTGTTGCAGGTATGTGGACCACTTATGATGGCGATCGTTCTGCAACTTCCCTTGTGTCTATATGAATTGCAGGGGTCGGTGGCTTGTGTGGATGATCATTTCCTTTTCCAAAATTTAATGCTTCCATTGTCGGCAAGCCTGCACAATGGAATACATCTATTTGTCATAAGTGGGATACTTCCGAATTGTGTCGGAAAGTATCTCACTGTGATATGCCATTGGATGCCCAGTTGGGTAAGAACTGCCCCAATATCATAGTTACAATAGCAATCGGGTTACAATATTGCATCCCAAATCTATCCAATAGCTTTTCAATATACTTCTTCTGAGAAATAAAATTATATTAGATTTTTGATCAACTTCAATCCCTAAATAATAATGCAATAAACCCAAATTTTTCATGTCAAAAAATTTCATTAAATCTCTTTTAATCGATGTTATATAGTCATTATTATTTCATGTAATCGTGAAATCATCTACATAGATGACCTAATGTACAATTGAATTTCCAACTTTCTTAACAAAAAGAGTTGCATCATCCAGATCAAACAACTTATAATTCAACTTGAGAAGTTGTTCAGTTATTTTTTCATACTATGCATGGGATGCTTGTTTCAGTCCATACAATGCATTTACCAACTTACATACATTTTTCTCTTTACCTATAATATAAAAACTTTTAGGCTGAAACATATAAACATCCTCCTTCAAATCGTCATTAAACAACATTCTTTAATGTCCATATGGTGTATCTTCCAGCTATTCTAATGATCTGAAAACAATTGAATTGACTATTTGCTAAATTTCTCCAAATATTAACTAAGGTTGATTTTCAGTGAATGAACGAGAGAAATGATTTTTAATGTGGCTTAACATAAAACTTGAAATATTAAATTAAGCATGAACAACAGAGAAAAAAAAACAAACACAGAAAACTTGATGACAAAGTTTGTCCCTCCTGGACTACATCTTTGGGTCCACTTCCAATGGGCGTTCGTTGTATTAAGAATGCTCATAAAGTATCTTTACATCAATTTCACCATTCTGGAATGTGCTCAGGCATCAATGGCTACTATCAACTGATAGCTCTCGGTCTCAGCTTCCCAACGCAACTTACAAATCTCAAAAAGACCCAATAAAACAAATAAAACATATTGCAGACACAAATAAAACAAAGTTTTGAGCTTCACATTACAACTCCTCTGGCTTCGATGTAGTGGAAATACCTTTTATATAGCCCACGGGAGGTCCCAGGGTCAAACCCACAAGCCTCCTGGGATTGGCTTTGGAAATTCATAGTATTATGCTACAACTATATAACAAAGACCCGACGGTGGTATAATGTTGCAACCAGTGGCATTTAATTTATAACCAAAGTTAAACATGTGCTTTGGTTAATACATATGTACTGGCGGTGATGGCATATCTCGACCCATGGCATGACATATAGTTTAACTTTGGCATATGCTGTTGTAACATATACTTTGACTGTGAACTGATTGTAAACTCTAGTGTGTTGTTTGGTAGCGTCGATAATGATCCACGGGTTTGGCAAACCACCGGATATGGTAGCTCCGCCAACCCTTCCCCCACATTGCAAAAAATGAAACTCTAAATACATGTATGCACCCATACCATATAAAGTAATGTGGTGGTGTATTGGTAAAGTTTTGTGGTGTCGGCCCGGTGGTCGGGGGTTCGACCCACACCTTGGAATTTTGACCTGCTGACTTGCTGCCACTTTGCCTGTTCTGACCCATTTTTTTAAGTGTTTAGGAAAAACTTCAGAACACATTTTCTCCCTCATACGAAGGCAATTTTTCAAACCGAATATACCACAGGAATAAGCATGAAAAGCTCTTCAACTTAGCGTTGGTTTTATGAGCATTTGAGATTGTTGAATTTTGAGCTTTTTGAAGATCCTCCTGGATCATTCCTCTCCACTGGAAGCTTTTGGACCACCAAAAGTTTGGTTTTAAGTAGATATGAGGTGAGGGTACAACTCCCTCACCCTTCTGATCTCCATCCACTTTGCTTTGCTTGGATTCATGCCTTTGTGTCCCACTCGAAGATACTCTACATCTCCTTGCCTGGAAGTGCGAACCTTCCTATCCAATATGGCATCTTCCTGTAACTCAGTCATACATTCGGGTGCAAAATCATCTATTGTTGGAATTTAAGAATTTTCTTTTTGATCCATAGTCATTGGAGGTTCATACAACTTCAATTTATCAACATTTACAATTAAATATATATGCATGTATGGACACAAATTCAACCGGAATGCATTGTGCCCAATCTTTTCAACAATTTTAAAAGGACCATACCTTATGGGTTTCAAATTTTTGCCTTCACATTTCATCCTTTCTTTGTTGATGTATAGTGATACTTGATCACCAACTTGAAAGTGATGATCCACCTGATGCTTGTCATGACACATTTTGTATTTGGCCTGACTTTTCTCTAATTGATCCTGCACTGCTTCATGAATCTTCTGGATTCTTTGAATGGACTTGATTTCTTTGTCGACATCTCCATGTCCATCCTCAGCTTCTTCACCAAACATAAAGTCCATTGGTGATTTTTGCAGGTACCCAAAACATGTTTCAAAAGGAGATATGCTAGTAGAAGAGTGCAAGGCCCAGTTGTAAGCATGTTGGACATAATGTAGGGATTCATCCCATAACTTAGTATGTTTGCTACAATAACCTATGAGAAGATGTACCATTGTTTTGTTCACCACCTCTATTTTCCCATTGGTTTGTGAATGAAAAGTTGTGCTCTTTTTCAACTTAGCATCCATGATTCCACACAAAGTGGACTGAAACTACCCCAGAAAATGAGAGTCCTAATATGAAAATATCGAAGTAGGAAACCCAAAATGAACTCATACATTTTGAAAGAACAATTGTGCAGTCTGTTAAAAAATTACTTGCTTTTTACGTGGAACAAGAATACACATTTTTCTAAATCTATCAACCACAACATACAAGTAATCATATCCTTTTCTAGACATTGGAAGCCCTTGTACGAAATCCATAGAGATACTCTCCCATGGCTGAGAAGGAACTGGAAGTGGCATATACAAACCTAACTTTCTATTGTTTGGTTTTCTTGTCGAACACATGACACAACCTTTGATGTACCTAGGAATTGTTTCATTCATCCGAGACCAATAGAAAAACCTTTGTAATTGTGCCATTGTCTTACCTACACCAAAATTTCCTAAAACACAAGAAGAATGTGCTTCCCTGATGACATGCACTCTTTCTACCTGTGGTATGCACAACTTTCTAAGATGGTATAATAACCTGTCATGAACATGATAGTTCACTTCTTCCACCTGAGCACCATGAGTCAGTGATTCATAAACATCCTTAAAATCAATATTTGCAACATATTGTTCTATATAAATTTCATGTGCTAAAGAACTGTTTTGCAAAATAATTGAAGCATTCGAAGAAGGTCTTGATAAAATATCAGCTATTTTATTGGTGGTACCTTTCTTATATTTGATTACAAAATGAAATTGTTGCAAAAACCCCATCCATCAATAATGTCGAGACTGTTGCAACTTAGTTTGTGGTTGAAGGCACTGAAGTGGCTGATGATCAGTATGAATCACTGTTTCTTTTCCCATTAAATAATGTTTCCATTTTTTAACACTTTCCACTAATGCACACAATTCTGTATCATAAGTTGGATAGTTAGGAACTAGTTTAGAAAATGTTTCTGAATGAAAACAAATAGACTTTCCTTTTTTTAATAATATTGCACCCATTGCATGCCCACTAGCCTCAATTTCTATTTCAAATGGATGTTGAAGGTCTGGAAAAGTTAAGATTGGAGTTGTAATAATTTTTTTTTTAAATTGTCAAATGATTTTTTTTGTTTTCCTCCCCACTGAAAGGAGACTTTAGAACCTGTTAGAGCATGAAATGGTGATGCGCTAAAATAGAAATGAGAAATAAACTTCCTCCAATATTGAATTGCACCCAAGAAACTTCTAACTTCTATCACATTTTGAGGTCTTTTCCACTTAACAATCACATCAATTTTAGTTGGATCTATTTTTGGTTGACCTCCTCCAACTATGTAACCAAGATATATTAAGGAATTTTTTCCAAATTCACATTTAGAGAGTTTGAGATAAATTTCTCTTTTTGCAACACATAAAAACTTGTTTAACATGCTTTACGTGTTCTTCTAAACTTGAACTGAAAATAAGTATATCATCCAGATAGACTATGACAAACTTATCAATAAAAATACAAAAAACATCATTCGTCACTCTCATAAAAGTTGTTGGAGCAGTGCATAACCCAAATGACATAACCAACCATTCAAAAAACCCCTATCTAGTCTTAAATGCAGTTTTCCATATATCATTATCTGCTATATGAATATGATGATAACCACTTCTTAAATCCAGTTTTTTAAAGTAAACAACATTCTTTTACCGGTCAAGCAAATCATCGATTCTAGGAAGAGGATATATGTTCTTAATGGTGATTTTATTTACAGCTCTAAAATCAACACACATTCTCCAAGTTTCGTCTTTTTTTGGGACTAATATGATCAGTCATCCGAATGGATAAGAACTAGGTCGAATAAGCCTTTAGCAACCAATTCCTAAATTTTTTTATTAATCTCTTCATTTTCTTTGACTGACATATGATACATGGCAATGTTTGAGAGAGGGGCATCAGATTGTAATTGGATCTCATGTTTTATTTCTCGTTTTGGAGGTACAATTTTTTGTTCTTTGAACAATTCCTTATAAAAATATACTTTTTCAACCAATTTTTCCTTAAACTCAAAATCACACCCTTGAAAAGCATCATACTTATCTTTAGGTTGTTCTTTAACAATCATGAGAATATACTTTTTACTTGAACTTATTAACCTTTTCATCTGAATGACATTGATTAAATCCAAGTTTGTCTTGCTTTTGTGTGCCCTAACAACATATTCATTTCCATCTTTACAAAGATGATACTTATTCTCCTTTCTATGAACTATGGAATCTCGATCATAAAGATATGGACCGCACAACACAACTCCACATATATCCAAAGGAATTGCGTCTAATTCAACTTCATCAACAATATTAGCTGTAATTGCAAACCTTAATCGAAATTGTTTTGTGAAATGCATCTGAGTATTTTCTTTTAACCATCCTAAAGGGTATGGTTTTGGATGATTTTTAGTTTCCAATCCCAATTTCCTTACTAGTTCCTCAGATATTAAGTTTGCCTATGATCCACTATCGAATAATGTGTCTATCTTAGTGTGCTTGGATATTTCACCCTTCTTCTTAAGGAACTTCTTTGGTTTAAGTTCAGGATGAAGCTTCCAACATTTGGAGTCATCATGTCCAACCCTCTACAAATGAGTACAAGTAGGTCTTTCTCCTTCCTTCTTGGTTGTTGTCGATTTATTCCCTTTCAACTTATTCTTCCCTTTGCCTTCTTTGGAATATTTGTTCTCTGAAAGCTTGAATGGTTTCTTTGAAAAGTTTGACTAAAACATTTTGCCACTTGATTCAATATGAATGGCTTATACACACACTTCATCAAATTCAGTTGGATTAAACATAAGCAATGTATGTCAAAAATAAGAATGCAAACTTCCAATATACTTCAAAAAAGTTTCCTGTGTGTCTAATGGAATATTAAGTGCTAATGCATTATTCTTGAATTCTTGTGTAAACTCTTATACACTCTATCATTTACCTTGCCTTAAATGTTGCCAATCCATTACAGCCTGTTGCATATATCTTAATCTTTCTCCTTCCTTCTTGGTTGTTGTCGATTTATTCCCTTTCAACTTATTCTTCCCTTTGCCTTCTTTGGAATATTTGTTCTCTGAAAGCTTGAATGGTTTCTTTGAAAAGTTTGACTGAAACATTTTGCCACTTGATTCAATATGAATGGCTTATACACACACTTCATCAAATTCAGTTGGATTAAACATAAGCAATGTATGTCAAAAATAATAATGCAAACTTCCAATACACTTCAACAAAGTTGCTTGTGTGTCTAATGGAATATTAAGTGCTAATACATTTTTCCTGAATTCTTGTGTAAACTCTTATACACTCTATCATTTACCTTGTCTTAAATTTTTCCAATCCATTACAACCTGTTGCATATATCCTAAAGGATAGAATTGCTTTATAAAAGCTTTAACAAACTTAGACCATGAAGATATAATTTTACCTTTTTGCTTCAAATCTGATTGAGTTTTACTTTCCCACCAAATCAAAGTTATTACTCCCATTCTAAGTGTAGCTAACTGAATTTTTGCAGATTCATCAACAACATTTTAATTCTACAATACACTTCAAGTTGTTTTATCCATTTATTTAAATTTTCAGGATTAATTTCACCATCATATATTGGCAACTCAAACTTAACATCAAGTTTCAAAAAATGAGATTTCTTTGGCTTCTTTTATGAGTTTGAATACGAACTTGAATGATAAAATATTAAAGAAGAAGAAGACGAAGATGTAGGAGAAGGAGGTTCATTACCATCAACTTTTTCCTTGCCCCTTTTCTCTTTCATGCCTTTAGAAGATGAAGTTGCATCTCTAGAATTCTTGTCTTCATAAAATTCTCCAATTCTCCTTTGCATATTAATGAACATTTGTTGAAATTGCTCCTGGCCAACAACCTTTGTTTCATGAATTTCTCCTTCATTTGACTGTCCCATCTCCAACTTTTGAGAGACTTTCCTCTTTCCAATCTCTAGATTTATCTTCTCAAGTTTCCCTTCTCCACGTCACAACCTGGATCTAGTCAACATTCATATTGGCAAATATCCTACTTATACATGATCAACCTCGCTCTGATACCAAAATATGATAAAAAAATAGCAGAATTGACTATTTTCTCAATTTCTCCAAATATTAACTAGGGTTGCTTTTAAGTGAATGAACAAGATAAATGATTTTTAATGTGTCTTAAACATAAAACTTGAAATCTGAAATTAAGCATGAACAACAGAGAAAAAGAAGAAAACACAGAAAACTTGATGATGGAGTTCGTCTCTCCTTGACCACATCTCCAGGTCCGCTTCCAATGGGTGTCTGTTGTATTAAAAATGCTCATAAATTATCTATTGGGTCTCAGATTTTTTTTAAAAAATACATCCACTTTCACCATCATGTCCATTATATCACCTCTATTTCACTACCATGTCACTACATTCATCTCACTTTCATCATCATTTGGGTTACCTTAGTGTTTTCCAAACATTATTAATTTCTGGTGTTTTTAAGTGAATTTACAATCAAAAGTTAGGAAATAATATGCATATGCTTATACCTTAAAAGTGGAAAGAGTTTTGTGACATGTGTAGGTTCATTAGAAGCTTCTAAGGCGCCCTTATGTGGCCTCCCATGATCAAATTCGAATTCCCTCATGAAGATTTGAAGATATTCCACATGGAGAAGATCATGCAAGATAAGGTAATGTGTCTTATTGGTTGAGACACTTGTATATCTATGGAGAAAATAGTGGATCTCCATTATTGAGTTTGTTTCTCAAAGCTTGTATAAATAGGAGTACTCTCTCCAATAAATAAAAAAAAGGAGGAATCATAGAATGTTTTGTAAACAAGGCTTGAGATGGAAGGGGATGTAAAGTGAAGAGCTACTAATGTAATGAGAATAGGAGTGTAGATTTCCATTATGTAAAGTTGTGAACTTATAAATAAAGAAGGTTCTTTTCTATCATTGTGTTTTAGAATGTGAGTTTTGTGAGTTGGAATGCTATTGGACAATGGAAGGGCCCCCATCAACCATGTGCATCCCTTTGTAAATGTCTAAGTTTAATTAGTTTGTTTTAATTTGATTCATGCAAATAGTTTAGCTTTCCATTGCAATTGTTATTTTATTTTTCAAGTGTAGATTAATTAGTTTTCATTGCAAGTGATTTTTCAATTATGCAAACATAGATTAAGTTTCAATTACGCAAGGTGTGTTTATATTAGAATTCAATTACGCAAAGTGTGTTTAGATTAGATTTCAATTACACAAAGTGTGTTTCCCTTTATGTAAATTAGTTTAATAATTATATTAGATTTATTTTATTAAACCCTAGTGCAGGTGCACCTCACAGTTTACAAACTTCCTGGTTGACAATTTATGTGGGAAATAAAAGACGACTATTTCACCCAACAATATCTTTACATCAAAATCACCATTATAGAATGTGCTCACAGACATAAATGGATATTTTCAATTGATAGCTCTCAGCCTCAGTTTCCCAATGCAGCTTACAGATCTCAAAAAAGCTCAATATTGGCCAAGTTATACCTCAAAAGGCATATTACAGGCACAAATAAAACAAAGTTTTGAGCTTCACGTTACAACTCCTCTGGCTTTAGCATAGTGGCAATACCTTTTATATAGCCCACAGGAGGTCTTGGGGTTAAATTCTCGGGCCTCTCGGGATTGGCTTTGGCAATTCATAGTATTATGTTACATCTATATAACAATTTGCACCATATATATCATATGGCCTATCCAAATTTTTTAACAAAGACCTGACGGTGGTATACTGTTGCAACCTGTGGAATTTAATTTATAACCAAATTTACACATAGGCTTCGGTTAATACATATGTATCGACTGTGATGGCATATCTTGTTCTGTGGCATAACATATAGTTTAATTTTGGCATATGCAGTTGTAACATGTAGTTTGAATGTGCGTCGATTAGAAACTCTTGTATGTCGTTTGGTAGCACCGATAATGATCCACGGGTTTGGAGGACTGCCGGATATGACGGCTCCACCAACCCTTCCCCCACATTGGAAAAAATGAAACTTTAAATACATATATGCTCCCATACTATATAAAGTAATGTGGTTGTGTATTGGTAAAGTTTTGTGGTGTCGGTCCGGTGGTCACGGGTTTGACCCACACCTTGAAAGTTGGACCTATAGAATTGAACTGATGACCTGTTGCCACTTTTCCTGCTCTGGTGCTGCCACTTAAGCCTGCTCTGGCCCATTTTTTTACATGTTTGAGAAAATTTTCAAAACACGTTTTTTCCCTCATATGGAGGCCATTTTGCAAACCGAATATACCACCAGAGTTAGTGCGACAAGCTCTTCGACTTGGCACTGGTTTCATGAGCATCTGATACTGCTAAATTTTGAGAATTTTGACGATCCTCCTGGATCATCTAAGCTACAAGAGAAAACAAAGTTATAATTGTGCCCCATTTTGTTGTAGGAGCAAATGTCTTTGTGTAGTCAAGACCTTCCTTTTGAGCGTAGCCTTTTGCTACAAGCCTTGCCTTGTATTTATCAAGTGAGCCATCTCCCTTGTACTTGATCTTATACACCCATTTACAACCAATAGGTTTAACACCAAGATGAGGATCCACTAACCTCCAAGTTCCATTCTTAATAAGTGCATCATGTTCATTTTTCATTGCATCCTTCCATTCATCACAAATACTAGCTTCTTCAAAACAACTGGGTTCACTAATTGTATAATGATTGAATCCACGATCATGAGAAACATTACTTGAACTCGAAGTAACATTACCTTTAGAAGAAATTCTTGTTTCAAAATCCTCATACTTGTTTGGAAATCTTCGAACACGTGTGGATCTTCGTAAAGGTTGCTGAAGTGGTCGTGATGGTTGCTCATCTTGAAAAACAGGCTCAAGAACAAGCTCTTTAAGAGAAGTTTCTAGTCCTGCAAAATAATTACTATCATCCAAATTTTCTTCAGCAATAACATTCTCATGAGTCAAAGATGAAAGAACCACAGACTGATCTAGAATGGGAACCCCCCTCAGTGTGTGGAACATCATTATCAGATTCAAAAAAGAACTTCTTAGATGCAAATTTCTCCAAATGAGCCAGTTTCCTATCAACAGTGGAATTATTTTTATATGATTGATCTAAATGTGGGAAAACTAGTTTTGTTGTGCTAGCTCTCTCATCAATATAAAATAAATGTGTTTAGGATCGTCTCAAATTAGCCAGTTATGTGAGGGTTTATGTGTCAATTTTTGTGTCTTTTATGAGCAATTTTTTAAGTAAATTAGCTGTTAAAAACACATGTACAACAAGTAAATTGCAGAGAAACAAAACACATCAATCACATTACACAGTAGTTGATAACAGAGTTCACCCCTCCTGGGCTACATCTCCATGGACTTGCTTCAACTAGTTAGGCCCTCTTTTGATGAATGGTCAATTCTTTGATTACATGCACCTACAATGCTCCAATGGATTTGCAACTTGCTCCATTGGATTCAGAAGACCCAAAAACCTCAAAATAGACTCTTCAAGATTTGGAAATGGTCTTCAAGTGGACTAGGCATGACCTCCTCTCCTAGTTGCCTTGGGCTTCTTTAATCTTGAAAGTGGAAAAATCACTTACAGAAGTGCTTGTCTTCCTGTATAACCTACACCATCATACTCAAAGCATCCAAAATCATCTAGGATTGACTCTTTTTTAGCCAAAATTAGTTGAATTATGCCAAAGTTATGGCTTCCTCAATATTTCCTAGAAAAACTCCACTAAAACTAGAGAAACTCCAGTTAAGCCCACCAAAATTGGAGATTCACTGAAAATGGCAGGCTTCGCCAAAGATAATTATGGTTTAATTAAAGTTAAGTGGGGTTAATTAAATATAAGCCTTAGTTTTAGCGCTAAGCACGCAATTAACAAAAATTTGAATTAAAATCAGATTATCACCTTAATCAGAGATTAGGGATAATTAATCCCATTTAAATGTTTAAACCCACCATTTATGTTGACGCTCCGACTGGTTCTAGGGCGTGATCCCGTGGACCAAGGGTTGGCCCCTCGGGGTTGGCCCTTTAAACCCCACTGAAACCTTTGTAAAAACTCAAATACAATTCACTCACAATATATGTTAAGTCATAAATGATAGTGGGAGTGGTTAGGTGGACGTGTAGTGCGGGGTAGGTCGCAGGGTCGAGCCCTAACCTCCACCCTTCTGGCTGTATAAATTTTCCATCGAAATACATTTGATTCTAACCTTTGATAATATAAATACGGACTATGGACTATATAAAGATTCCAGCCTTTGATGTAAAATATTTCAACTATTGAAATAAAAAGTCCAAATTTAGGACAGTGAATTCAGAATTTGACCTTGGACCATAGTTAAAATTTGAATCTTGGAAGGGGGCACGTGGTAGCCTCCGGGGTAGCCACGTGTCCTCATGCCATTGCTTCTTGAAACATCCAATGAATTTGAAACAAGTCACCCCCCTTAGCAACCATCCACATATTGACACTTGACATAGTGTCATTGGGAGAAATAAAGGAATATTACCAGAATATTCTCTTTTCGTTGACTAGGATGCCATGTCACCATCTGTCATTTTCTGCAATTTTTTTAAGTGTTTAGGAAAAAGAACAACAGGCTCTATCTTCCCCATACATACTCTGTTTTGAGTGAAACAAAGTGCATCGGATTCCTAGCGACGAGACCTATCCGGTCATTCTAGTTTGGTGATATTTTGAGCACTTTGAATTTTTAGCAAATTTTTGCCCCCAATCCAGATTCTGATCACTCCTTCCCACTGACAGGCTTTTGGACCCACAAAAGCTGGTTATCTAATGAGAGCTATATACTCTTCTCTTTACCAACTTCTATCAAATTGATTCTACTTGGAAAAATCTTCATTACAACTACTTGGGTTCACTAACATGCCTTGCCTTGCAAATGGCTTAGCACTTCAACCAATGTCCTCATTTTTCTGCTGACCCAATCCAACACTTGATGGTTGCTTTTTTAATGATAAAACACCTTGTTGTACCAAAGCGATCCCTCGGTGCTCAGAAAATTGACTGATGGATTTCCCACTAAGAATCATGTTCCTCCTTTGCACAAGCATGCATTTGATGCAAGCTTCTCCTTGGAAACCACTTTTCCAAGTTAAGCCCATCTGAGTGAACTACAACAATAAGTTCTAACATCAGTAATCACAAGGAAATAAATCACCATTATTTTTACCTCCACGGTTCCAATTCCACATCTAGAAAAATGCATTCGCCATCTCTTTCGCTTCTTGGCATCAACACATCAAATGGCCTACAATGGTTGTTGTTTCGTTTGCAATATTTTTAGCGTCTTGTCCAATTTCCACTTCTTGATTCCATCATCCTCAAATATTGATATGCTGCTCATTCCATGATTTGATAATGAAGTCTAATCATGAGCCTCTCGCTCAAGGGTGGACCTTCCAAAATCCCGCGACATCTTGTCACAAGCACAACCATTAATATGAAAAACACATCATGCAAGAAACATAACTTGACGACCTCTTTCTTTTTTCTCCTTCAAAGCAATGAATGTCACATCATGTGAACATCACCATGTACTCTTACATCTTGGTGTCAAACTCGTCGACCAAACAGAAGTCGACAAAACATGCATCTTCAAACAACTACCTCTCAAGTCAAACAAAAACATGTGCAAACTTGCCATCTTTGCTAGACCTAAGTGCATCAACACTCTACTTTTCCAACATCTTAATTCATGCAATATGCAACATACTTTCAAGAGAAAATAAATGCATTCAATTGACAAATAAATGAATCAATCATCAAAAGAAATGCAGGGCCTTAATTGGATAATAAATCTAACCATCTCTTACCAAACCATTTCAATGGAACTTCTTTCAGCTGCACTTCATCATGTGTATCATCCTGACCCACATCAATTATGGAATCCTCTTTTCCATTCTTGTCAAGATCTATTTCCACCTTCTTCAAATGTCGTGGATGACTTGTTGGATACAAGGTCAAACACTTGTCTACAAGATGACCTTGCTTATGGAAATGAGTGCAAAACAATTGCATCTTCTTTTCAACATGGTTTTCCTTGTCCAAGGGACCTTTGGATTTCTGTCTCCTTTGTTTCAAAAGTTTCCTGTGCATGGCTATCTTCTTCCAACACCTCGAAATAGTAGGGTTATTCAAACCACAAAAATAACATGTAAATTTTCTCCAAATCTTATGTGAAGATTTACCATGTTTATCATAATAAAAAACAACTTGATTAAAGGCTGATTTATACCTTTCACATTCACCTTTGCTACTTTCTTGAGGAGATTAATTTGATGAGGTATTGGCTCTCTTTAGAATACCAACAATGGCTTCAATGACTTTAGAGCTTTCAACATCCTCTTGTTTTCCATTCTCATTAGTTGCATGCTTATGAGCATGTTCTTGCAAAGTGGATGTAAAACTTTTGCATTCCTCATGAAAACAAACTTCACAAGCTTGAGGGAATGAACATGTAATTAAATTCCTTATTGGAACACCTTCATGTACCTCCTTGGCTTTGGATCATTCTCCATCATGTTTTCCATAACCAAGACCCAAATACCTAGGCCTTTCCTCAACAACAATTGGCTCAACTATGCCTTGTGCATGTTTGCCCAATCCTTTACCTTCATAGCCCATTTTCATCAATAATTTGGACCCTATTCCTCTAGTGTGTCTTTTAAAATCACCTACACATTCATCTTGAGAGGAAATTGAAGATAAACTTGAATTGCATACCTCTTTTTCAAGCATATCCTTGGCATCTTGGAGCTGAGTCTCCATATCATGAAACTTCTCAAGGGTTTGATTTGCAATATGAAGCTGAGTCTCCGTCTCATGCATCTTTTCAAGAAGCTCTTGCTTCTCCTCCTTCATGGCTATCAACTGCTCTTGAAGTATATCGTTCTCCCTCTTTACTTGATACATATCTTGCACCATATCATTCATGATGTAGAGCTTCTACAACATCTATTTATCAAAGAGATTTTCTAAGGAAGGTGAATTAGAAACTATACTTGATGAAGTTGTCATCACACTTTCAATGCATAAAAATCTTCTTTTCTGTGATTTGAGAATTGAGCTCTCAATTAAACCTTCTCTTCACACATAAACTTGCACATAGTTAAATTATCCTTGCACAAATACAAAGCAAATAGCTAACCTTGGCTAAAATGAGATAAACTATTCTCTGTTACCAACTTGATCTAAATATGGGCAAACTAGTTTTGTTGTGCTAGCTCCCTCATCAGTATAAAATAAATGTGTGTAGGATAATCTCAAATTAGCTAGTTATGTGAGGGTTTATGTGTCAAGTTTTGTGTCTTTTATGAGCAATTTCTTAAGTAAATTAGTTGTTAAAAACACATGTACAACAAGTAAATTATAGAGAAATAAAACACAACAATCACATTACACAGTAGCTGATAACAGAGTTCACCCCTCCTGAACTAAATCTCCATGGACCTGCTTCAACTAAATAGGATCTCTTTGGATTAATGGTCAATTCTCTGATTACATGCACCTACATTGCTCCAATGTCTTTGCAACCTGCTCCATTGGATTCAAAAGACCCAAAAACCTCAAAATAGACTCTTCAAGCTCTGAAAATGGTATTCAAGTGGACTAGGCATGACCTCCTCTCCTGGTGGCCCTAGGCTTCTTTAATCTTAAAGGTGGAAAAATCACTTACAGAAGTGCTCCTCTGCCTATATAACCTATACCATCATGCTCAGAGCATCCAAAATCATCTAAGATTGACTCTTTCTGAGCCAAAATTGGTTGAATTATGCCAAAGTTATGGCTTCCTCAATATTTCGTAGAAAAACTCCACTAAAACTGGAGAAACTCCAGTTATGCCCACCAAAATTGGAGCTCCGCCAGAGATAAGTATGGTTTAATTAAAGTTAAGTGGGGTTAATTAAAAATAAGCCTTAGTTTTAGTGTTAAGCACGCAATTAATGAAAATCCGAATTAAAATCGGATTAGCACCTTAATCAGAGATTAGGGAAAATTAATCCCATTTGTTTAAACCCACCATTTATGTTGGCACTCCGCCTAGTTCTGGGGCGTGGTCCTATGGACCAAGGGCTAGCCCTTTAAACCCCCACTGAAACCTTTGTAACAACTCAAATACAATTCAATTGCATTATTTGTTAAGTCATAAACGATAGCGGGAGTGTTAAGGTAGACGTGTAGTGTGGGGGAGGTCGCAGGGTCGAGCCCCGACCTCCGCCTTTCTGGTTGTATAAATTTTGCACCGAAATACATTTGATTCTGACCTTTGATAATATAAATTCGGACTTTGGATTATATAAATATTTCAGCCTTTGATATAAAATATTTCAACCATTGAAATACAAAAATCCAAATTTAGAACAATGAATTCAGAATTTGACCTTCGACCATAGTTAAAATTTGAATCTTGGAAGGGGCACATGGTGGCCTCTGGGCTAGTCATGTGTCGTCATGCCACTAGGTCTTGAAACATCCAATGAATTCGAAACAAGTCACCCCCCTTAGCAACCATCCACAAATTGAAACTTGGCATAGTGTCAATGGGCGAAATGAAGGAATATTTCTAGAATATTCTATTTTTGTTGACTAAGTTGCCATGCCACCATCTATCTTTTTCTGCAAATTTTTTAGTTGTTTAGGAAAACGAACATTGGGCTCTATCTTCCTCATACGGACTCTATTTTGAGTGAAACGAAGTGTGTCGAATTCTTGGCTATGAGACCTATCTGGTCATTTTGGTTTGGTACGATTTTGAGCACTTTAAATTTTTAGCAAATTTTTGCCTCCAATCCAAATTTTGATCAATGCTTCAAGGAAAATAACATCTCTGGAAAGAATGAACTTCTTGAGCTCCTCATCATACAACCTGTAAGCTTTGGAAGTAAAAAAATATCCCAAGAGAATACATTTACGACTCCTAGCACCCAACTTGTTGTGTTGATGTTTAGGAATAAATGCATAGCATAGAGAACCAAAGACTTTAAAATGTTGAACAACAGGAAGATGATTATACCACATTTTATAAAGAGATTTATTATTGATGACATAAGAAGGAAAACGATTACAAATATACGCTGCACAAAGCACTGCTTCTCCCCAAAACATCAACTTAACATTCTTAAAGAACATCATAGATCTAACCATATTAAGAAAAGTTTTATTCATATGTTCTGCAACACCGTTCTGTTGTGGATTATAAGGCATGGTAGTTTGATGTTTTATTCTATTTTCCTTCAAATATTGTTCAAAAACATGAGATGTATATTCACCATTGTTATCAGTTCTGAGAATTCCTATATTATGTTGAGTTTCATTTTTAATCATCAAATTAAAAGTTTTAAAAACTTCAAATACTTCTGAATTATTCTTCAAAAAATACAACCAACACATTCTTGAGTAATCATCAATAAATTCCAACACATTTATTTCCATTAGTAGTTGCAGCAAGCATAGGTCTACATAAATCTGAATGGATAAGACCCAATTTTTGTGAAGCTCTAAAAGACGAACTATGAAAAGGTTGTTTACAATGTTTCCCAAAAACACAAGCATCACAAGGTGTAATATTTCTTGGAACTGTTGTTAGACCTTTAATACCTTGTTTTTCCATAATTCTGATGCTTCCATAATTAATGTGACCAAATCGAGCATGCCACAACAAGCTGGGAGACAGGATATCATTTTGTTGTGCCAAAAAATTAGAACTATCGCGATAATTAGTAGATGAAGTACCATTTAAATTTAAAATCATACCTTCTCCACACTGGTCATAATAATTGCATGATCACATGCTCTTCTTATCTCAAGGATGCCATCAAGTATATTTATAGAATTCCCCTGCTTCCAAATATGGATAAGATACATCAAATTTCGTTGAAATTGTGGAATATAAAGTACATCCTGTAGAACATAATCTACAAGATTCGATATCTTCAAATGAATAGACCTAATGCCAAATGGTTTAATTTGAGACTTTTTCATCAAAGTAAATAACACCATCAATATAATAACTAGAAGTTTCAAAAATATCTTGCCTAAATGTCATATGACAAGTGGCCCCTAAATCCAAAATCCAACTATCTCGCCATGAAGAAAATACGGTGTTGAAAACATCATTAATATTAAAATTACAGTGAGCAACAATGTAATATGTAGACTTTGATGATTTTCCCTTATCTGGTGGTGGTTGATCTTTCTTTTCATTTCCTTGTTCTCTCCTTTCTCTGACTTTCTCCCAAAGGCTTTTACAACTAGTAGCAGTATGACCAATTTTACCGCATCTAAAACATTTGATAGGTGATCTAACATTAAAATTCCTTTGTTGTCTATCAAATTTTTGTCTGTCTCCTTGATTTTTCCCCTTGCCTCTATAATTTCTCCTACCATGACCTCTACTACTTTTATCACCTCTAGAACTTTCAACATGAAACTTCTAATCCTTTTGTGCAAGGCACAGGGTTTCTACATTAGAGTTAGGTGCGGCCTCTTTCTTCCCAAAGGCCTTTTCTCTTTAATCTATTTTGTTTACAAATTTATCAAATGTAATGTGTTTTAATTGTGCACTAATTTGGATAGATCCAAATAATGTGAATAGACAGGGTGAAGGAATTTTATAAAAGCTATAAGTTGTAAATCTACTTCAATTCCAGTGGCTTTAATATCATGAAAAATGGCTTTTATTTCATAGGCACTCTTAAAAGGATCATTATACTTCATCTCCAAATTAAACAACTTCAACAATAACTGAATAATTTTGAGTTCTAAGTGTGAATCATACCATTATTTCAACTTCTTTAATGCTTCGAATGCAATACTACAAGAAACGATATATCAGCTTACATCTTCTGTCACCAATGCAATTATTAATGCATATGCCTTGTTGTCTTTTCTTTCCCAAATTGCACGATGCTTCTTGTTATCAGCCGGCTCTGGTACAATTTATTTTCCATCACTATCCTTCTTGCCTTGAAAAAATTCCCACAAATTGTTAAAAACAAGGGCACTATTAAGCTTTCTAAACCACATTGGATAATTTTCCTTTCCATTAAGAAAAACCCAACTATGGAAACTATTGAATCCATAATTGTTATGAAACCAAATATTCTTCAAATCCTTTCAAATTCAAAATATATGCAATACCTTTGAAAAGATACAGATTTGTTTCTCATGTTATTTCAAACAAAATTGGCTTTGTGGTTTAATGGTAAGTTTCAAAAATAACCTAGCAAAGAGTTAGGTTCAATTCTTATATTAGCCTCCAAATATTTTATTTTACCAATGGCCTCGTATTTCAAATCACAAAATTGACCACTCGTCAACTAAAAATTTAATTCAAACCACCAAAAAATAGACCAAAAAATATATATCCTTCATTTACTATGATTAAACTTTGTTTTGTTGCAGTAAATTGTTGGAATTGTTGTCATTGATGGAAAAAGAGATGACAAAGGAGGAGCACCTGAAACATCATTCAAGAGACAGGGTAGAAAAAAGAAAGGCAGCAGAGACATCAGAGGAAACAGAGACAAAGAGAGATAGCAAAAGAGCGTGAGAGAAAGCAACGGTGAGGAAAAGGGCGGGCTAGGGAAGTTGAAAATTCGCGAGAGAAGAGCGAGAGAAGAGAGTACATTTACGGAGATAGGAGTAGCAAAAGAGAGCGGTAGAGAAAGAGCGGACTAGGAAGTTGAATAATGATTCACAGTGATGTTTAAACTACGCGGCCAAAAGTTTGTAAAGTTAATTCTTGTATAATGAGGAATTTGTTTTTGAGGATTATTTGTGCATCTATCGAGTTAAACCTTGTGTGAACATATGAGTTACGGATGAATAATAGTTGATTTTTGTACAACCAAGTTGATAGTGATTACGCATGGGATTGGAATAAATTGATGTCAATGAAATTATCTAGTATGCTAGCCATACCTTAGAAGCAATTAGAGGGATTGTTATTTATTGGGATAAGGCAGCAGAAACTATAATTACCACAGCGGCCCCACGAGTACACACGCTTTTGTATATCTAGTGAATATTTAATGGTCGTGCGAAAAAGGCGACCATATGAAATTGGTGTAATTCTGTGAAGGGTTGCAGGAGTCAGACAAATGAAGGAGACAATCTGGGGAGGCATTTCCGTCGAAAATGGAGGTTGTATAACGGAGGCATGAATAAATACAAGTGGGCGGAGTTAAGTCGAAATGGTGTATTGAGAGTAAATAGGAACCATGAGAGCGGAACGGTGACTAAGAGGAGCAGTGAGCGTGGTTTGGAGAATGTGATGATGGCGGTTTAGGTTTACATCGCAACGATTTGTGGAGCAAGCGGTTTCCCCATTCGGCGATTCCGCAAAGCTCGACACATAGCCATCAGCGAAGTTCCAAACACGTTGGCAATGCGCACCATCATGCATTAACCATTGACCAAGACGTGGGCGATATTGACACAAGCCGTCGATCTAGAGGAAGCGTCTGGCCGGTGATCATATTAAGGAAGATGCGCGAAGGTTACCCAAGGTATGGCGCCATCGCGCATTTATTGTCCGTGTAGGTTGGCCGAAGCGATATCCGTCGGATCATCGGACGGCTGTGCGATGTGATGTACGCCATTGGATGTGGTAGGCGGGTCAGCGCTAGGACCCATGCATATATGCACTTGCTTGATTATTTGGTGCCAAACTAAGGTTTGCAGGTTTAATGAGGAAGGTCGTGACTATATAGGGATATAGCATTATATGCGGGTAGAGTGACTTCAGCTGTGTGCACTGTAGAAGTTATATGACAAGGTTAAGCGTATGTATTTGGCGGTCAATCCTTACGGATGTTGGGTTATTTGTATGAACGAATTGCATATATTATAGACATTGAGATACGATTACGCATGTAAAGAGATGGTATTATTACGGTTTGAACCATAGAATAGAGATGACAGCACCTCCGCCCGTGAGATCATGTGAAGATGGACTATTGGGTTGTAGTTATGTGGAGGGAATGTGGAATTAAGATCTCAATTCTCGAATTGAGATATTAAATAAACAAAATTGTTTGTTTAAAATTTCTAGGCGTAGAATGAGAATCTTTGAGAGATTGCCGAGACTTGAGGACTGGAAAGAAACTTGGATACACTTTTACCTGATTAAGGTTTAAAGCAAGGAAAACCAAGGCTGTGGGTTATCCCCACTATCAAGTACGGAATGAATAGTTGAAATTAAATGCAGGTGAACCAGATGAATAGACACGGAAGTGAACCAAGATATACGAGCAGGTCACTCAACAACAATAGAAAAGAAAAAATCGATCGAGCCAAAATCCGGAAAAGAGAAGGCGAGTGAAATTGAAGTGTGTAACCGAAAAATGTGAATGTAAATGTTGTAATTAAATTTTTTTATTGTTTGTGATGCATTGGCAAGAATCCTAAGGAAAAGAAAAATCCCACTGTAGCATGGAAATTTGTACATATCATTAAAATTTTAAATTGAGATTGGATAAAGGAATGAGAAGACAGAAGCCAAAAGAGTCATAGTATTCACTCAAAATTCCTTGTGAAATACAAACATGATCATGTGAGGAACTCTATAAATAATATCAAATGGATATGCATAAAAAGAGGTTAGAGAGAGTAAATCTAAAAAGGCAGAATCTAGAAGTGTGAGGCGGTAGAAGATTAAGAAAGAGCGGAAGAGAAGCTACGAGCAGGCTGATATCGGTAAATCGTGAGCATTCGGTTTGATGAATTGAGGAAGTTGAAGCTATCAAGTTACAACTTGATAGCGTCGGTTGTAGCTGAGCGGGAGTTGAGCCTCTGTGGGTTGGTGCACACGAGAAAATTGAAGGGAGTTGGTGCTTCCTTGTAAGTTTTAGGTTGCGGGAATTGAGGTAGGAGCCTCTGTAGGTTGGTGCCTACGGAAAAACGGTGGTGAGAGGGATTTGGAGCTTTTCTTTGCATCACAACAATAATAAGATGGTTTTCTCCCTTTGTGGGTTTGCACTTACGTGCAATTTGTCTCTATGTGTGTTTCTTATGTGTTGATGTGATTATTTCAATCTTTGCTTAATTGCTTGCTTTGCTCTCAACATAAGTATGGTGTCACATTAATTTAATATTAGGCGCAGCATCTTAAAATTTACATTCACATAGTAATTGTAAATAAGTTTGGTGAAAGGTACAAAAGGCTTATATATGTATTAAGCGATTCACCCCACCCCCCTCCTCGGTTTAATTAAAGATTCAACAATTGGTATCAAAGCAAGGTTCCTTTGTACAAGTATAACAAGCTGAAAGGAGATCCTAGGTTTCCCAAGATGGAAAGTAAAGAGAAGGATGCTCAACCAATAAAGCCCCTTTCTTCGGAAAATTGTGCTTTACGGAAAATCATAATGAGGACATACATAATGTCTCTAGGAATAGAAAATCTTTACAGTGCTTTGTGGAATTAGGATATGCCCCAAGGCAAGCGGCAGAGAAAAGAAACAAAACAAGATTTTGTGGCTAATGCAAAAGCCATAGATACAATCTGAATGGATTGTGTGAAAGAGTTTATCAAAGTAATGCACAAAGACAACATGACCAAATGTGGGATACTCTAGAGAACATCCATGAGGGGGACAAGAAAGTAAAGATTGCCAAAATTCAAGTTTATAAAGCCCAGTTTGAAAACTTAAAAATGAATGATGATGAAGACATTGCCAGTTTCTTCCTAAAATTTGCAGAAATTGTTAACAATATGAAACCTCTTAGAGAAACCATGCCAGAAAGTACAATTGTGCAAAAGATTATAAGATCTCTTCCATCCAGGTTTAATCCCAAGGTGTTTGCAATAGAAGAAATATCTAATTGGGAGACCTTAACCATGAACCAGCTACTTGGAAATCTAACAGCATATGAGATGAGGATCCCACAGAAGAAGCCAAGTACAAGGGAGGCAGCCTTTAAAACAGGAAAAGAAGAAAGAAGTAGAGGGAGACATATGCTCTTGTTCGAGCGGATGAATAAGAGGCAAATTTTGTCAAGAAATTGGATAGAGGCTCGAGTAAATACAAAGGTAAACTTCCTTTCAGTGATTTAACCGTGGAAGAGTTGGACACTATCTTTGCTAAGTGTCCTCACAAGAAAGTAAGAATCGGGCTCAAGATTGAGAAAAATAAACAAAAAAATGGAAGAAAAGGAAAGAAGTTCGACGCAAATCCTTCTATGCTCCATGAGGCAGGTACATCACGAAGATTGAGATGAACCCTCAAGTGAAGAAGGAACCTGCGAATTCTTATTGATGGCCATAGAATAACTTGAGACTCTGCTAGAAGATGAGGAAGAAGAAGGGGAAATCAGCCTTGAGGGGAGGTAAGAAGTGCTACGGAGGAGATTGATAGACTCAAGGCCCGGGAGTACGAGAAAACAAAGGACATTCTTCTCAAGTATGTAAAGAGAAGAACAAAGCTAGGAAATCCTCATGCACGGTGAAGGTAGAGCTTGAAGAAGCCAAGAAGATAGAAGACATGTTACTTCAGCAAATCAAGGATAAAACTGAGAACAAGAGAAGGTTTGGAAGAAGAAGTAGTATGTCAAGAGAAACTAGAAAATGCTCAAAGGAAAGTGGTTATAAACTCCTCTAAAAAAACAAGCTCTAGTAAGTTGAATGAAATTCCCAGTTTGCTCAAAGATCCCCTATGATAAAAAGCTGGAATAGGCTATGAAGGAGAATCAAGTAAAGGCAAAGAAAAGGTTGTGAGAGGAAATTATTTTTGTAAAAGAAATAAGAATGATGGAAAGCATTTGAAACAATTCCCTACAAAAGAAGAAGCTTGTAATAAGGAAGGCAGAGATCGAGAAGAAACCACTAGTAGCAAAGAATATAATAAATACTAGGACCCACAGGTATGTAAAATTCGGAAACCATCAAGGAGATTCTTCCCTCCAATGAAGAATGCCACATGTTATTTACGCTACTGTCTGGGACCCACATTGCTGCATATTGTCATGCAAGGAGACGATGGTGCGCTCGGCAAAAAGATGCAAACATTGAAGAGACTTCCACAAGCAAACAAATGGAAGAGACAGCCTTACATCGGGTATGCAAATAGTTTCTATGGTTACTTGTTTTTATTGTAAGGAATTTGGCCATAAAATCATTGAGTGTAGAAATTATGGACAAATATTGATGTTTAACACCTCAAGAAGGTTTATGAATCAAAGAAATTATGTTCATACTCATAATTCTACAAAAATTATGATCCAATGTTGTATATGCAATCAAGTTGGACATATACCTTCCAAATTTCCTCTAAGAAGATTTAGTTCATCACCTCACAAAAGATACCAAAAAAAAGGGTGCCTCCAGTGGATAAAGAAGGTGAATAAGTGTGACCTGGCTCTAACTGCTCAAGATATGAAAACGATGGTATTTGAATGAGTGCATTGCTCTAAACATGACGGGGAGACAAAAATGAAGTTTATAACTCTTGATGAAAGAAATCACGGCAATGTTAATTTTGGCAATGATAAGTCGGGGAAAGATCAAAGGAAAAGTCGATCAACATAGAAAATGGTAGAGGAAAGGCCCAAGATGTATATTTGTAGATGAAGTGAAAGCAAATTTACTAAGTGTCGGCCCGGATGTGTGACAAAGGTGTGAAGTGCTTTGGAGCACAAGATTGTGAAGTCGAGATCAAGCACCACGAGGCAAGACTTTTGCTCAAGGAGTTCGAGCAGAAAGTAATGTTTACATTGTGAAAGAGGAGAAGATGAAGTATGTCATGCAACGAGCTATAAGAGTCATGGTTATGGCATAAAGGTTGGGACATCTCAACCCGATCACATCATCGGTAAGTAAGAAGAAAGCTTTCAAAGACATGCTAGAAATAAGCGACCTTCTAATACCATATCTGATTCATGTCAATTAGGAAAGCAGACCGCACATCCTTCAAGGCCAAAGAGGATTTATCAACAAGAAGACCACTCCAGCTTGTGCACATGGATCTGTGTGGTATTGCAAGAACTAAAACACCAAGTGGAGAATCCTACTTCATGCTGATAATAGATGATTTCTCCAGAATGGCATGGGTTGATTTTCTCAAGAATAAATCGTAAGCTCCAGATAAATTCAAAATATTTAAAGCATTAGTAGAAAATCAGACAGTATGCAAGGCTGGGAAATGCATCGAGATCGGAACGAGAGGAGGTGAATTCAGCGATTATGACTTTCGGACCTATGCGATGAACATGGCATAAAACAACAATTTACTATTGCGGGGACACCTCGTGAATGGGTAAACGAGAGAGACAAAACGGATACGTTCAACAAATTGCCGGGGCCATGATGCAAGAAAATATTATTCCTCAAACTATGCAGGCGGACGGTACACACAACCGGTCATATCCTTAATAAAACTCACTTAAGGCCAAGCGGTGACAAGACTCCTGAACTATGGCATGGGCAGACTTCAATAAAACATTTCGAGAATCTTTGGAAGCAAGTGTTACATAAAGAATAATGATGAAAATCTTGGAAAATTTGATACGAGCGATGAAGGGATATTTCTAGGATATGCATCCAAAAGTAAAGGTACAGGTGCTACAACAAGACTCTTCGGAAAATAGTAGAAAACATTGATGTGAGATTTGATGAAGAACTTCCAAACAATACAAGAGATCTTATTTGTGTAGTCCATCAAACAACCATGAAAGAAGAAAACCAAGATGATGAGCAAACAAGCAAGACAACGAGAAGATACGAGAGCTAAGGTCTAAATCCCCTCAAGATATACTCGAGAAGAACCATCCTAAAGATCAGATCATTGGAGACAAGAGAGTAGGGGTCAAACAAGAAGGCAACTAAAAAAACAAGTTTGAAGAGGTATACATAGCCATGTTGTCACAAATTGAGCCAAAGAGATTTGAAGAAGCCATGAGGACAAGTCTTGTGTAAATGCTATGAATGAAGAAATTGTACCAAATTGAGAGAAAAACAATACACAGGGAATTAGTTCCTAGACCTTGAGAAGAATGTCATAGGCTCAAAATGGGTATTCAAAAATAAAATGAATGAGCAAGGACAAGTAATCGAGGGAATAAAACCGGGTTAGTGCGCAAAGGATACTCACAAATTGAAGGACTTGATTACGATGAAACATTTGCCTGTGCTTCGGAATGGAAGAGTTTATCGGAATGTTCATTTCATGCTACCAAGACATCAAGGTATATCAAATTGATGTAAAATGCTTTCTTAATGGAGATCTAGAAGAAGAAGTCTACATGGAACAACCGAGAGGAAAAGCTTCTCATTTGTGAGACAAAGAAAAATATGTGTACGGGCTTAAGAAGGCTCTATAATTTGAAATAGGCTCCTCGTGCTGTACTCAGGCTGGATAAATATTTGCAAAAACAAGGCTTTAAGATAGGTGGAGTAGACAACAATCTGTATATAAAAGCCCATGAAAACGAACTCCTAATTGTTGTAGTATATGTTGATGACATTACGTTTGGAAGCAACAGAGAAGAACTAGAAAAATGGTTTGTTGATGAGATGAAAACAGAATTTGAGATGTATATGATTGGAGAGCTCAGTTTCTACTTTAGGACTTCAAATTCGGCAAGAACATACAGGTACATTCATCTCACAAGAAAATACTTGAAAAAAATGTTGAAAAGTTCAAAATGGAGGGGTACAAACCTATGCTCGACTCCCATGATCACGGGATGCAAGGCATTGTGCGATGATGGATCCTTTGATATAGATCAAAAGACTCTCTATTAGAGGATCCATGATAGGAATTCTATTGTATCGGGCAGCTACATCAAGACCCGAGACATCATGCCTGCGGTAGGACTAGTGGCTATATATCAAGCGGCTTCTAAACAAAACCATCTTACAGCGGTAAAGGATATTCGAGATATCTACAAGGAATAGCACGTATGGACTTTGGTATCCTAAAGGCAAAAGCTTCACCTTGACGGCATACCTGGATGCGATTGGGCCAGGCTGTGTAGATGGCGAAAAGTACAAGTGGAGGTGCATTCTATCTAGGAGAAGATGCGGTACAGCATGAGTTGAAAGCAGAAACCAACATCTCTCTATCCTAGGAAAGGCAGAATATATAGCAGCAACAACATGTTACTGATCATGTGGATGAAGCAAACTCTCGAACATGAAGGTAAGCCTTGATGAACACATCGATCAAATGTGATAATACAAGTGCTATAAGTATATCTAAAAATCTCGTGCTTCACTCAAAAACTAAGCATATCCCAATCAAGTATCATTTCTCACGAGAAAGTGGCTCGAGAAAATAGTAAAAATTTGGAGTATGTGCCAACAAAAGAACAAACAGCAAATATATTGCAAACCTCTTGCTAGATAACCATTTGAATATTTGAAGTCTGAGCTAGGTATTATACGTAGATGTTGCTCTGATATAAAGGAAAGCAAAATTTGAGGGGGAGAACATAAATGAAAATATCCTCCAAAGAGATCGATAACAAGGAAACCATGAAACGGTCAGCAGGATCAAAGAATTTGATGGAAAGAATACATCCAACATACGAGTCAATGAAAAGGCTAAAGGATCAGAATTTTAGATTTAATCCAAATTTTGGACGGCTGAGTGAGAAGATCTCAAAGAGGAAATCTGAAATCAAACTAGGAAATGTGCAACCCTTTGCCATTGATGTCAAAGGGAGGAAAGCGGATAGGCGGAGGAAGCATTGTATTGGTGGATGTGTTGCCATCAATGCCAAAGGGGAAATTGTGGAATTGTTGTCATTGATGGCAAAGATGACAAAGGAGGAGCACGAAACATCATTCAAGAGACGAGGGGGTAGAAAAAGAAAGCGATTAGAGACATCGAGAGGAAACGAGAGACAAGAGATAGCAAAAGAGCGGCGAGGCCCGGACAAGGGAAAAAGAGGCGAGGCTAGGAATTTGAAGGTCGGCGAGAGAAGAGCAGAGGAAGAGTACATTTACGAGAACGGGGTACTTCGAAAGAGCGACGAGAGAAAGAGGCGGACTAGGAAGTTGAATAATGATTCACCGGTGATGTTTAAACTCGCGGCAAAAAGTTTATGAGTTAATTCAGCATATAATGAGAAGGCATTTGGGGATTGTGTGCATCTACTCGAGTTAAACCTGTGTGAACATATGAGTTAGGATGAATAATAGTTGATTTTTGTACAACCAAGTTGATAGTGATTAAGCAGGATTGGAATAGATTGATGTCGGTGAAATTATCTAGTATGCCTAGCCATACTGTGTACAGTGAGGGATTATTATTTATTGGGATAAGAATGTGAAACTATAATTACCATAGCGCCCACATTGCGCTTTTGTATATCTAGTGAATATTTAATGGTCGTGCGGAAATCTTTGACCCATATAAATTGGTGTAAATTCTGCATGAAGGGGATTATGAAGGTACGTTGAAAGAAGAGTGAAGGAGACAATGTAGAGGGAGACCAAGTGATCGAAAATGGAGGTTATTATATGAGATGCGTAGAAGAAATACAAGTGGGCGGAGTTAATTCGGAAATTGTGTATTGAGGGTAAACCCGGGAACCATGAGAGTGGGCAAGTGACAAGAGGAACAATGAGCATGTTTGAGTAGCAGGTGATGGCGGTTTTCCGGTTTTACATCGCACGCTTTTTGTGGAGCAAGTAGTTTTCCCCCATTCGCGACGGTCCATAGAATGCTCATGCATGGCGTCGGGCAAAGTTCCAAAACCATTGTTCGATGCGTGCCATCGCGCATTAACCATCAACCCAGACATGGAGGCGATATTGACACAGCGTCGATATGGAGGAAGCCGATACGTGGTGATCATATTGGGAATATGCGCAAAGGTTACACAGTACGGCGGCGCGCCATCGCGCGTTATTTTCCGTGCGAGTTGACGACGATATCCATGCGGATCATGGAATCCGTGCGGTATGATGTCCGTCGTTGGATGTGAGTAGGCCGTTAGGCAGGACCCACACATATATACACTTGCTGATTGTTGGTGCCGAACTAAGTTTTGCGGGTTTAATGAAGTCGACTATATAGGGATATAGCATTATATACGGGTAGGGTGACTTCGCTTAATATGTGCAAGCTAAGAGGATTATATGACAAGGTTAAGTGTATGTATTTAGCGGTCAATCCTTACGGATGTTGGGTTATTTGTATGAACGAATTGCATATATTATAGACATTGAAAGATCATTACGGTCTTGCATGTAAAGAGATGGTATTATTACGGTTTGAACCATGGGAATACGAGATGACACCTCGCCGAGCGAGAATCTGTGTAGATAATTTATTGGGTTGTAGTTATGGAGGAATGTGGAATTAAGATCTCAATTCTCTGAATTGAGATATTAAAATAAACCGAGAATTGTTTGTTTAAAATTGCTAGCGTAGAATAATGGAATCTTTGAGAGATTACCGGACAGGACTATGGAAAAAAGCAGCCACACTTTACACCGCAGTTGAGGTTTAAAGCAAGGAAAACCGGAGATGCATGGGTTATCCCCATCAAGTATAATGAATAGTTGAAATTAGTACAATGAGCAGATGAATAGACACGAAGTGAAACAAGATATCTGAGAATAGTCACTCAACAACGGCAAAAAAGACAAATCCGATCCAAGCCAAAATCCGGAAAGAAGCTAGAGTAAGTGAAGTGTATGGCAAGAAAAATGTGAATGTAAATGTTGTAATTAAAGTTTTTATTGTTTGTGATGCATTGGCAAGTATCCTAAGGAAAAGAAAAATCACTTTGTAGCATGGAAATTTGTACATATCATTACAATTTTAAATTGAGATTGGATAAAAGAATGAGAAAACCCAAAGCCAAAGAGTCATGGCCCATTCACTCAAAATTCCTTGTGAAATACAAACGTCATGTGAAATCTATAAATAATATCAAATGGATATGCATAAAAAAGAGGTTAGAGAGTAAATCTAAAAGGCGAATCTAGAAGTGTGAGGTAGTGAAGATTTAAGAAAAGAAAGAGCGAGAAGAAGCTACGAACGGAGGGCGATATGAGTAAATCGTAAACATTCGGTTTGATAAATTGAGGAAGTTGGAGCTTCCCTATCGATTACGGCTTGATGAAGTACATCGATTCAGCAAATTTGAATGAGGTTGGAGCCTCCTGTAGGTTGGTGCACAGGAAAATTGAAGGAGTTGGTGTGCTTCCTTGCAAGTTGTAGATTGCGGAATTGAGGTAGGAGCCTCCGTAGGTTGGTGCACGCAAAAAAAAAGTGGTGAGAGGAGTTGGAGCTTTCCTTTGCATCACAACAATAATAAGATGTGGTTTTCTCCCTTTATGGGTTTCCACTTACATATGTTGTCTCTATGTGTGTTTCTTATGTGTTGATGTGATTATTTCAAATGCAGCAATTGTTTGCTGCTCTCAACATAAGTATGGTGTCACATTAATTTAATATTGGGTGCAACATCTTAAGAAAGTACTGTTCACATAGTAAGTTGTAAATAAATTTAGTGAAAATTTTAAAGGCTTATATATGTATTAAACGGATTCACCCCCTCTCCCGGTTTAATTAAGATTCAACGGTGGTATCAAAGCAAGGTTCATTGTACAAGTCTAACAGGCGAAAGGAGATCCTAGGTTCCCAAGATGGAAAGTAAAGAAGGATGCTCAACCAATAAAGCCCCTTTCTTCACTGGTGAAAATTATGCTTTCTGGAAAATCAGAATGAGGACATACATAATGTCTCTAGGAATAGAAGTCTGGGCTGCTGTAATATCCCCAAAGGGGAATAAGCAATAATAAACAGAAATGCACTAATACAGATATAAACTGAACCAGATCACTGAATCATGACACATGTAACACCAAAATCTGAGCCATTTGTGTCGAAAGTACATAGAGAGGAGTACGATAAATCGAGTAAGTGCCTATCCTTGCCCTAGGCAAGTGGAGACCCTCTCAACGGAAAATGGGCTGCGCGGGACGGTGGGCTGGGCGCTGCGCAAGCTAAGGAGATGTGAGGCGCGGCTGGGGGTGAGGCGTAAACCCCTCGAAAACTGACCATCTACGCTAGTGACGGCGCAGAAATAGATGAAGCACCACACCCTCGGCTCTCCAGAGACGGATGGGCGCTACGGGATCTGGACGCTATCAAGCACTCCTCACAATGATCGCTCCTCGAATCTGCGTCCCACGATGGGCGAAGCCTCCTATCCTGTTTCGTCCTCCCTTACACATTCGTCCTCAGGCAGTCGCTGCAGAGCCCTCGGATCTATGCTGAATCTGGAACTATCTCCTCGGATCTACGGCCTCTGGGGCTGAATCGTATTCCTCCTTGAGATCCCGGGCTAGATACGCGGTAACTCCTGGTCTTGTCACTCCTCAAGCTGGATCTCGCAAACCCCTCGGATACGCAACATGCAAGGCTAGATACGCAACATACGAGGACTCGTCTGCCAAGATCTATCCTTCCTGACTGGATACGACAAGAAACCCCACGGGAATCACAATCTTACCTCCCGAGAATAGACAGCGTCCTCCTCTAGATACGGTCGAGCGTCCTTCGGCCCTCAATCGTTTTCTCTGTCAACACAGGCTGCGTCCTCTTAGACGTCCTATCTTTCTGCAAGGACGGCGTCACTCCTTTCGAATCATGACATCCTTGGGCTCAAAAGGTTACGCGTCCTTCCTTCTCTTGCTGCAACGGCCACCAAGAGCTTTCCTCCTCCTCGGATGTGCTTAATCTTTCTTGCTTTGCTAATGAAAACCCCCTTAGGGCGGGCTCGAAGTCCCCATTGGGTGAAACAGGAAAAACCTTACCGGGCGGGCACTCGAAAGTCCCCGAGGCTAAGGGTAGAGATCTCGGCTAGGAACACTCGTGCACTAAGCGATCTTTATGAGCCAAACTAAACAACCCAGGCGTCTTTGAAAGCGGAGACAAAGTCTAATATCAATAAGAATATCAAAATCATGGATGATCAAAAATGAGGTGAGAACCTCTCCTTTTATAATGCCAAACTCCCTCCAAAACTTAACTCTCCTTTGACCTGCGCAGTTTACCTTGGGTCAGCCTGATGCCTCCCCTATCATACTCATGTGGACCCCCAAGGCCCCCTCTTTAAGTTATAACGTTGATCAACTAGGAAAACACTTTATTTTATAAAGTGAGGTAACTAAAGTGAGGTGACCCCTCTTATTTCTCACTTTATTTATTATTTCCAACTAAAGCGGCAAAATTAAACAAAAATGAGATATTCCAATTAGCAAGGCTAATTGGGAATATTACAGTCTCCCCCGGCAAAACGTTGCTTGTCCTCAAGCAACTGAAGTGATGGATGCTGTAAAATCTGCTCACTCTCCCCAGTGGCATCCTCATCCGGCAAAAATGGCTTGTTCTCAAGCAATGCTTGAACAAGCCTACTCTCTAGCTGATGCTCCCTGCCGATACTGCAAAATGTGCCTGGGTCCCACTGAAACCTCTCTGTCTCCTGCATCACCCCGATATGAAGGGATATCTCAATGCCAGGATCCCAAACTGGCCTCTCATGGTACCAGCCAATCAATAGTCCTCCCGGATCCCATCGCCACTGTGGCCAATAATCGCGCAAGTCCCGTGACTCGAACTGCTCACTGCCTCTGGCTATGACTAGAGACCATGACCGCTGCTGTCCTGCATCTATGTCTGTGTAAGCTGGCCCATCAACTGTGAACCAACTCGTCGCCTCTCTCCAATCAAGGCATGAAGTGAGGAACATCTCTCTCATGTGGATCCTCCATCCCCAAGCAATCATCCAAACCAAATGAGCCACCTCCTGACAAGGCAACTCCTGAAAATCTCCTTCCACCTCAAGCTCTGGTAATGAAGGTGGGCTGAAGGTCTGATCTTGGGCTGCAAAATCATTGCCCTTCAATGGCGAAGTGAAGAACAATCCTCCATAGAAGGTTCCTCCATCAATGAAGAACAAGCTGGCCCAAAACAAACCATAGTGCAGTCTCATCCACGGCAACCTCAGAAAATCACATGGCAAGCAATGTACAAGATCCAACACATCTACTAATGGATAGCAAATGGCGGAATATGACGGCAACATAGGTCCAAACACTTGCCCATGGCTGTACAATGGATGAATATCGATCTCATGGCCCACATCAAAAGAGAACGCATATAAAGTAGTGGTGGCCATGCCTCCTCCCATGCTCCCATTAGAACATGTAGTGCAGAAATTGTGAGGATTTTTCCCACTCACGGACACATCCAGCTCACGTGTCTCCCTCATAATCAAGCCTCCCATACAAATCTGATATATATCAGCAAATGAAGACATGATCAGCAGCAAAATGAAGGAAATGCCGAAGGTCTCCTGTGGTGCAAGAAGGTACCAACAGCTTCCCAAACAAGTACGGCGCAGTTTTACAAGTTGCTGCTTGATAAGAGTACAAGGCAAAATGCTTATGTTACCCATGCATGTCTTCATATGATACCTGGTATAGTGCTGCAAATGAACATACATGTGATGATAAAACATTTGCCCAAGGCCACAAAAGAGATGGCTACCTCCATCATGTAGTTTGGCCCAATACAACTCATGGAGCAATGTGACAAGCTTGCCCTCTTGTGAAGCAATGCATTGCATAAGAATGGTAAGAGGGTGCCAATCAATGAATGTATAAACAAATCCCTCACCATATGCTGGAAGTAAGATGGTACATGGGTCCATGAATGAGTCCTCCATAAAGTGTTGACCTGCTATGAAGAAGACTGAACCATGTACTGCAAGAAGATAATCCTCCTTATGCTTGGAAACCCAAGTCAAGAAGGATATGCCATAGATGTCTCTATCATCATTACTTCTTGTAAGTGCAATAAATATGAAGTGATCCTGGGACCTATGGGTTATAGATCCACCCTATCTCTGCTGCGCACACTTCATCCATAATGTTCTGCTCCAAGGTGACAACGCTGTGGGCTCATGCAAATGAGTTCCTGTCAGTACAAGACTCGGTTCTTTGACATGCTCCTTGTCAAAGATCCCTCTAATACTGCTGCAACAAGCGTGGAATACTCCCCAAGATGGAAGTGCTTCCCCGTCATCATTAAAGATCAAGGAGATAGTGCCATCCCCTCTTCCTGCAACATCATGCAAGGTGTGAGAGCAAATCGGTCCTTGCTCTCCCAGAAACAAACCAAGCAACCAAACAATTTGCTGCCTCCCCATCCTTCCATCATACAACTCATGTGATGAAGACATAATGAGTATCATAGCAACATCATGCATACATACTCCATGCTGCTCAATGATGCAAGTATCCAACCATCTTTCCTCCACCCTCCGACTCTTAGGAAGAGTATTTGCCAAGAGATGGCCAAACTCTTTCAAGAGTAACCAGCGCAGCCAAGCCTCCTGCTGCCTGGTAGCACAGATCTGTAAGTAACCTCCTAGCTCCTTGCTCATCATTCCCATCCACTCAATCACTTGTGGATGCCTCCTTCTCCTCATCCTGGTACTCCTCCCATGAGGGCTTCCATCCTCCCAAATCAACTTTCTGATTTTTCACTTCAGGGGATTTTGAAGTATAAACTTCTCAAGGATCAATGAGACCCTATCAAGAATCAAATAGGTGGTAGGCAAAAACCTCCCATCATGATGTGTATGGCTCAAGGGATGTCCAACACAAGCATGAGAGATGTTATCCATCCGAAGATGTCCTCCATCTTCTGTCTGCTCTTGTGAGAAGGGAACCAAATCATTGTGTTCCATAGCCCGCTCCACCGAGTACCAACTCAAAATCTCTCTCCATCCAATCTCAACATATGGATGCTGTACCCTGTACAACTCTGATCGTCTCATACCGCTATCCAAGTCAACATATGAGATCTGACTAGGTGGCTCTGCCTCTCTATCTCCAACGGGAAGAGATGACTCAACAGCACCGCCAGTCCCATCCATGCATACCTGAAGGGGAATGATCTGACGCTCCAATGTGCCCTCTGGTTGTACCATCAGGGAATCCAGTTGTTCCCCAATGTGGACCAACTTGGCCGCTGACTTGGCACAAGTCGCTCTCATACCCTCCAGCTCCTGGTCCTGCAACACAATGGTCTCCCGTACCAACGCGGCCTTCTCCCTCAAAACTCGAAAGTCCGTCCGAAGCCGATGATACTGCTGTCTGCGACCATCATCCAATATCTTTGTACCTGCCGTTACCTCATCGAGGGTGGATACATCTCCTGACACCTCACCCATCTGTTGTGTGCTGCTACCCTCCGAAGACTCGGACACGGCTCCAGTCATCACCTCAATGGATGGCTCTACCGGGGTAGGCTCTATCTCCTCCACTACGATATCAACCGGCACGGTCAAGGAGGGCTCTAATGATGGTGAGTCCTGTGTCACACTAGGTGTGTCCTCGAACTCCCTGCAATCCTGCGTGTCCTCATCCTCCAAGTGCGAGGTAACCATTTTAATGGTCTTCCTCTCCGATACTCGGTCAAGCTGGAAAGAGGTATCCAACTTGTCCACCCAAGCTCTTCCTGAGCGCCTGGATGACCTGTCAAGTGTCGGTAAATGGAATCTGCTCGCTGCACGGTGACTATCACGGTGGGAGCCACGTCCCTTGTGTCGCTCCTGCTCATAAGTCTTGCCGCCACATCTGAACTGGATATATTGATTGAAAGGGAAAGCATCCATGAATTCCTGCCCCATGCTCCGCCAATCCGCAAACAGAGTCGCATGTTGAGCTAGATCCCCATCTCTTGGTGCTATTTGCTCCTCTTCCTCTACTGGAAAGGTAGGCATGGTAGGTCGCGTGGGTGTGGAATCGACCCTCTGTGCTGTCACGATGGGAATAGCATCTGGTATGCAACTAGACACGCCCGATCCTTCCCCCACCTGGAAAACCTTAGGGGGTTCTCTCTGCGTCCCCTCTGCAATCTTCTTTACATCCTGCATGAATGCATCCATCTTCTCAGTCCACTTTGCAAACATGGCCTCCATTGGATTCCGCTGATCTGTCTCCCTAAATCTCCTCTTATCCACATCACCTGCCATCAGCTCTTTCTGCTATATGTCTACAGGCTCCTCAGAAACTGCACGGTTGCTGCAAAACCATACTGTGGCTTAACTTCGACCTCCGATTTATCCACTGAAAGCTATTCAGAAAATTTCAGGAATTTGGGAAAGTGATCCTCGCCCAAAACCCAGAAAAACCCAGAAAACGTTTTTCCTAATTCCAAAATTCAAAATTTGACCCTTTTCATTTTGGCCCTTTTTCTAACTGCGTTTCTGGAATTGCAACTGCTATTGCCCTGTATGATTTCTTTTCGGATGTCATAGACCACAAGCTGAGCCAGAATTATGCTCTGATACCACTGTAATATCCCCAAAGGGAAATAACCAGTAATAAACAGAAATATGCCAGACAGATATAGAAAATATAACGCTGAACCAGATCACTG
The DNA here is from genome assembly GCA_034641835.2 of Pinus albicaulis. Taxonomy (NCBI): domain Eukaryota; kingdom Viridiplantae; phylum Streptophyta; class Pinopsida; order Pinales; family Pinaceae; genus Pinus; species Pinus albicaulis. Next base: position 1,142,199,252 of record CM076582.1, read on the forward strand.
AATCATGACACATAGAATACCAGAAACTGAGCCATTTTATTAATCAGAAAGTACATAGAGAGGAGTACAAGTAAATCAGAGTAAGTGCACCTATCCTTGCCCTAGGCAAGAGATGACCCTCTCAGACAAATAATGGCTGCAACAAGGACAGCGTCCTAGCTGCTCTGAATGCTGAAGATGGACTGCGCTGGTACTAGGGCTGAAGACTGATAAATAGCTGATCTCTAACTGCAAACCCTCACCAATGAAAAAAACGCTGTCTCTGCTAGTGACAGCGCAGAAACAGATGGAACACCAGTCTCCCAAACCTCCAGACAGATAGATCAGCTACTGAATGTTCAGAAAACGCTGATGAGCCCTCCTGCTCCTCAGATCTGCGTCCCACCTGATGGATCTGCCTCCTGAATGCTCGGATCTCGCCGGATGCGAAGCCTCAATCGGATACGCGTCCTATCCCTCCACGATCCCGTCCTCCTATGGGGATACGCACAAGCCTTCGGATCTATGCGGGATGGAAACTAGCTCTCTTCGGATCTCTGACCTCTAAGGCGGATGCGATGTTGTCCCTTCGGATACGGACTGAATGCCGCACTGTCTACTCGGATACGCAATTCCCAAAAATTTCGGATCTAGTGCTAAACCTCCAGATCTGCAACATACAAGACTAGATCTGCAAGTATCTGCTCAGATCTACCCTCTCCAAGGTTGGATCTATCAATGGGCCTTCAGATCTGCAACCCTTTCCTTCAGAAATAGACAGCGTCCTCACTCCCAGGCTGGTCAGCGTTCTCCCTCCTCCTGGACAGCGTTTTCTCTTCCCAGATCTGGACTGCGTCGTCCCTGGGACAGCGTCCTCACCCTCCTGAATGGATCAGCGTCCTCTCTGATGGGCGGCGTCCCTCTCCTCTACGAGCGCGGCCACAAGAGGGCTTTCTCCTCCTCGGTTGCTTCGAGCTTCTTTGCTGCTACGGGCCCGAAGGGTATTACTTACTCGAACAAACCTTACTAGGGCGGGCACTCGAGAGTCCGAAGCTAAGGGTGAACGAGGAAAATAAACTTACCGGGCGAGGCACTCGGGGGTCCCAGGCTAAGGGTGAGATCTCCGACCGGAGACACTCGTGCACTAAACAGTGCTGCAGACCGACTAAACAACCGGCGTGCTGAAGCAGACAGAAGTCTAGCTCTCAATAATAATATCAAATCATGGATGATCCAAATGAGGTGAGAACCTCTCCTTTTATAATGCCAAACTCCCTCCAAAACTTAACTCTCCTTTGACCTGCGCAGTTTACCTTGGGTCAGCCTGATGCCTCCCCTATCACACTCATGTGGACCCCCAAGGCCCCCTCTTTAAGTTATAACGTTGATCAACTAGGAAAACACTGTTCCTTGCCACCAACCACACCTGTGGGGTTGAAGGCTTTTTCCACTAACTGTAGGTAGGTGTAGGCGGCAAGCGATAACAAGAAGTCCCAACCATTGCCTTTTCTCCTTAATTTATTGAATACCTCCACAACTTATTTCTCCTAATTTTATTTATCTAAAAATATTTATTATTCACCAAATTGCAAAAGTGAGAAAATCCCTTAGCAAAATTATTTATTGGGGACATTATAGTCCTCCCTGCCAAAAATTTCTTGTCCTCAAGCAATTCCTGAACAAGTGCCCTCTATGACTGTTGATCACCACTATAACCACCAATAATACCAGAGCCCCAAATGTACGGTTGGGTCATCGCCAATCTCAGCATTGTCTCGACATGAAGGAATTCCTTGATACCAAGATCCCACGCCATCTTAATCAATGTGAAGCACACCTTGCTCCACTTGTTTCCCAACCAGATACAGGTACTAGAAGCCCTCTGCATACTATCAATAAGTAGAGCATCATGATAATGTAGGACTCTGTCCAACTCCCCATGAAGTTCCCCTACTAAGTAGTCCACTTCATGCATTCCAAGAGTAAACTCTTGAAGACACAACACAATCCCTGTGGGGATGAAGTCTCTCTTGCATGAACTTCCCCTAGTATCCTCTCGCTAAACAACCTACCATGCTTGTGAAGTCCCCCATGCCAATAGACAACCACTAAAACCCAATGGAAGATCTAAATGATGTTCCCCTATAGGAACTAGATCACCCCTAAGGGTAGCTAAACCGTGAAATCCTGTGATGCCTGGATCCCTTGCCAGTCTCAGTAGGGTTCCACCTGGCCGACGCTGCACCACTTTGACTATGAAATACTTTCCATCATGCGCAAACTGTATCCTCCTCTCTTGGAACCTGATGGTGAAAAAGTTGTGAAGGTCGAGCTCATCCTGCCCTGACATCTCCATGATATCAATGTCTGTAATATTCCAGATAGAAATAAACAACAATATAAAGCACATAAACAAGAAACTACAACAACTAGAGAGACATCACATGAACAAGACACAATATGGAGAATGCTAAGCCATTTTATTAAATACTGAAAGATAAAATGAGTACAAAGGTGATCAGAATGATGGCACCTTGGCTTGCACTAGGCAAGCGTAGAAATACTTTCAGAATATATCATGGAATGGCTGCTCCCTCAATGACTGCATAATCTCCAAGCTGCTGGTGCTGCTGCTACTGTTGGAATGAATTGAGTCTTTGGGGCTGCTCCCCACCTCAGAAAATTATGAAATTTTGGGAATGGCCTCTCCAACCAATACCCAGAAAAGCCCAGAGAGCTTTTCAAAAATCGCCGACCTCCGAAAATGACCTCCCTTGAGGTACCACGTTGTCCCAGTGATAAACGCTAGCCCTGAATGATCTACTCTGAAAGATGGCCTCCAACTCTACCAAAATGATGGAATATGGAAGGGATGACCCCTTTCTAACTCTTCCGGGTTGAATCCCCTGATAAACCCTCAATCCAGAATCTCCTCCTCAAAGACTGCGTCCTCCCTCTCACTGACTGCGTTGTCTCTGCAAGTGAACACTCCCAACTGTGGCTGCTCCAACTCTCTCTGGCAAAACAAGGATAGAACTCCTCTCCCAAGGAGGCACTCGAAGTCCCCCGGGGCTGAGGTTGGGATCTCCGCACGGAGACACCCGGTGTGCTGAACAGCACTTGCAAACTTTGCTTAGCAACAAAAGTGTGCTCAATGTCAAAAGACAAATAACGTAGATGCATAATCAGAATGATCCAAATGAGGAGACTCTCTCCCTTTTTATGTTTGGAGAGCCTTGCTCTCACCTAGGCCCCACCATCAACTGCGTTGTCTCCTTGAGCCACGCTGTCCCTCTAGCTCTGCGTTGGCTTGGGCCCATCTGCCCACGCTGTCATCTCCTGCACGCTGCCACTTTGACCTCTAGGCCCCACGCTGCCAAATAAACATGTCTCCCAAGTGACTTTAGGAAATGCTTTTATCGTAAGTGTGAGTTAAGTGTCCCTCTTCACCCACTTTATTTCTAACTTAACTTTATTAAAGTAAAATAGTCAAAAATTAATATTTCCAATTAGCTATTGCTAATTGGGAATATTACAGTCCTCCCCGGCAAAACATTGCTTGTCCTCAAGCAACTACAATGATGGATGCTGTAAAATCTTCTCACTTTCCCAACTGGCATCCTCATTTGGTAGATTCCTCCATCTCACCAGATATTCTCTGACTGTCCTGCTTCGCAGCTGCCTCTCCCTAATGTCAATGATGGCCTCCGATTGCAACACCAAATGCCCCTCATCATCTGTGGGTGGGAGCTCCTTAGTTGCAGTCACCTGCTGCCCTAGTGCCTTCTTCAGGCATGACACATGGAAAATGTTATGAATTCTGCTACCTGCGGGCAGCTCCAACTCATATGCAACCTCCCCAATCCTGCGTGTCACCTTGTATGGTCCATAAAAGCGGGGCTTGAGCTTCTCAGCCGCCTTCTACTTCAGCGTGGATTGCCGATATGGCTGTAATCGTAGGTAGACCAAGTCCCCTACCTCAAACTGCCTCTCAACCCGTCCCTTGTCGGCATACAGCTTCTGCTGATTCTGTGTTATAGCTATGTTATCCTTAAGAGCCCGGAGTATATCCTGACTCTCTTGGATCCAATCCTCGGCCCTAGGGGCCTTGCTAGCACCAAACATCACGTTAGCAAAAGATAAAGCATGATACCTATATAAAGCATAAAATGGAGACATACCGATAGACATATGAAGAGTGGTGTTATAACAGTACTCCCCCAAGTGCAACCATCGTAACCATGCCTTTTATTGCCCGCTGACATAGTTTCGCAAGTAGACTTCCAGCCACTTGTTCACTATCTCTGTCTATCCATCCGTTTGTGGGTGATAACTAGTACTCGGGGTCAAATCAGTGCCCACCAAATGGAAAAGTTCCTGCCAAAACCCGCCCATGAAGCGGCTATCCTTGTCACTGACAATGGTCTTTGGGAGACCATGCAATCTAAAAACATCCCTGAAGAACAACTCTGCTACCTGTGCTGCAGTGTACCGTGCTGATATAGCAAAGAAGTGTGCATACTTTGTCAGTCGATCCAGGACTACAGATATGCAATCCTTGCCCTGTATAGTGGGCAACCTTGTGATGAAATCCATCGAAATACTCTCCCATTTTCCCTCCGGCATGGGAAGAGGCTGCAGTAAACCCGCCGGATGTTTCATCTCTCCCTTGTTGCGCTGGCAAACTTCGCACTCCCTGACATGTCGGAGTACGTCCTCCTTGAGGCCCTTCCATGAGAACCTCTCTTTGATGGCCCTATAGGTCTTGGTGAACCCTTGGTGGCCTGATAGTGGCGAATCATGTGAGGCGTGCAATATCTTCTCCTTGAGCTTGGAGGTCTTGGTCAAGAAGATCCTGTCCCTGAAGTAGATCACCTCATCCATCACCCTGTATTTGTCATCTATAACCTGTTCGTCCAACACCTCACACGCAAAACGGTCCTTGGAGTACTCTACCAATAGCTAAGCCCTCCAATCCGTATCCAAATTCATCAAGGACAACGCTGCCGGTCTACGCGAAAGTGCATCGGCCACCACATTGTTCTTCCCCTTGACATACTCGATGTCGAAATCATATGCCAGGATCTTGCTGACCCACTTCTGCTGCCTCTACTGCAACTGCTTCTGCTCTAGAAAGAATCGGAGGTTGTTGTGATCAGTCCTCACTCTGAACCTATTCCCCACCAGGTACTGCCGAAATTTTGCCAATGCATGCATGATGGCCAACATCGCCTTGTCGTATATAGCATACAACCTCTCATGTGGCAATAGCTTCCGACTCTCGAAAGCTATGGGGTGGCCTCCTTGCATCAAAACTGCGCCTATCCCCTCCCCTGATGCATCGCACTCTAGGACAAAGGGCTGTGTAAAATTTGGCAATGCCAAAACTGGACAGCTGCTCATCACCTCCTTGAGCCTGTCGAAATCCCTTTGCACTGTGTTAGTCCAACTGAATGCCCCCTTTTTGGTAAGGTCTATAAGGGGTGCAACAAGTTGGGAAAATCCATTAACGAACTTCCGGTAGTAGGTGCAGATGCCCACAAACCCTCGAAGCTCCGTCACATTCTTCAGCACTGGCCAATCCCTGATGGCCCTAATCTTCTCCTCGCGGACCCTCACTCCGTCCACTTCAATGATATGCCCCATGTAGAGAATCTCTGTCAGTCCAAATTCGCATTTGGAGAGCTTGGCATAAAAATGCTGCTCCTCCAATATGCGCAGTACAGCCTCAATATGCTGTAGGTGCTCCTCCCATGTCCTATTGTAAATCAAGATGTCATCGAAAAACACTAACACAAACTTCCTCAAGTGACTGCGGAAGATGTGATTCATGCATGACTGAAAAGTGGGGGGAGCATTAGTTAGTCCGAATGGCATCACCAAGAACTCAAAATGACTGTAGTGACATCTGAAAGCGGTCTTGGGAACATCTTGATCCCTCACGCGAATCTGGTGGTATTCGGATCCCAAGTCAAGCTTCGAAAAGAACTTCGATCCTCGCAGCTCGTCCATCAACTCATCTATCCGTGGAATGGGGTACTGGTTTTTCATGGTATTTTTTTTGAGAGCCCGGTAGTCTATGCACATCCTCAGAGTGCCATCTTTCTTCTTCACCAAAACGACTGAAGAAGCAAAGGGGCTAGTGCTAGGATGAATGTGCCCAAGAGCTAAGAGCTCATGAATGGCCCTCTCTATCTCATTCCGATAGGCCTTAGGATGCCTATAGGGTGTAGTGATCACAGCCTGGATGCCCTGCTCCAGCTCAATCGTGTGCTCAAAACCCCGATCTGGTGGCTGCCCTGGTGGTATGTCTCCAAAAACCGTGGCATATCTGTCTAAAATGGACTGCACATCTGGATGTATGGCCTGCCTTGTAGTCCATGCCTCTGAAACATGCAACTCCACTGCCCACTCTATGTCTCCCTTCCGAAAATCTGCCTCCATCCGGTGTGCTGAAACTGTCTGTGGCGGGTAGGTGTGCATACCCCGAATCTTCTCGTGTTTCCTGGTCTTCTTGTTTGTCCACTCCATCTCCAAGGTCTCCCAATACGTGGTGACGTTCCCCAGCGTGATCAACCACTGCACTCCCAGTATCACGTTGGTGTCTGGAATGTCCACCATGAAGAAATGATCTATTCGGGTGTAAGTCCCCATAGTCACTGCCAAGGCTGGCACATACCTGGCACACTGCATGGTTCGGTCACCTGGAACTAGTACCGAAAACCCATCAAAACTCTTTGTTGGTATGCCCCTCTGCTCTACCAACTGGGCATCAATAAAATTGTGGGTGGCCCCACTGTCCACTAATACTGAAACATGCTGCCCCCGTACAGTACCTCGGACACGCAGTGTCAAGTATTTGGGAACCCCTCGCAAAGAAGCAAGGACTCCCCCGGTAGGTGCAAATGCTGCACCTCCTGCTCCTGGTGGTGGAGGTGGCGGATGATCTCCTCTCTGTGCTGCACTACTGCCTCCTACCTCTATCTCCTCATACTCCTCCTCTTCCCCACTACTATCGGAGAAAACCTCAATGTAATGTGCCTTCCCTGCGGCACAATGGTGTCCTAGTGCCCATGGCTCCTGGCATGTAAAACATAGCCTCTTCCGCCTCATATCTCTCCTGGTCTCATCATCCAAAGGCCCTCTGCTCTGGTTCCCCTTTGGGGGTGGAACCCTCATGTCGTTCCCCTTCGGCTGAAATGCCGATCTCTGGGGGAAAGGAGCTCTAGTCCTGGGTAGTGCATCCTGCAAGTCCCGAGTTCTCCCAACTACATCATGGAGTGTAGCTGGCCTCGTCAATCTGACCAACCCCCAAAGAGGCTTTGCCAATCCATCGATGAACATGTAGATCATCCTGGCTGAGGATATGTCAGGCACCATCACGGAGAGTCTCAAAAACTCTGAAATGTATGTGTCCGGACTCCCGGTCTACTTGAGCTTAGTTAGCTCGACAAAGTGTTCTTCTGGATCCCTCCGATCAAAGCGCTCTATCAGCCTCCGTGTAAACTCGGCATACGCTGTCACCCTTGAGTGCCCCAGCGTAGCCATCTCGTGAAACCACCAGTCATGGGCCTCGCCCTCCAAGTGCAACGTTGCCACCTTGATGGCCTCTGTCTCTGCCATCTGGTTAAGTTGGAAATATATATCCAACTTCTCCACCCAAGCTTTTGCCGAACACTTGGATGACCCATCAAATGTCGGTAGATAAAACCTGCGTACCGTGCGCTGTAAATCCCCATCTTGTGAATGCCTGTTCCCCCTGTGATGGTTGTGGGGTCTGCTGTCCCTCTTGAGCTGCACGAAGTCATGAAATGTGAGGGCATCTCTGAACTCCTGTCCGTAGGACTGATACTCGGCAAAGTAATCTCCCATGTGAGCCGATTCCTGCTCTTGCTATGCTCCTGCCCTAGTGTTTGCGGCAAGAAATGTGGGCATTGTGGAACGTGGAGGTGTACGTGATGCCATCTGCTGCGCTGTGAGGTGCTCCTGCAAATGATGGGATGTGCCCGATCCCTCTCCGGTATAGAAAACCTCTTGGGGTTTCACGCTGTTTAGGTTCTGTAGTGAGCCTTTTCCCCATCTCTTCTATCTGTTTTGACAAATCCTACACTGATTTGAGGAGAATTTCCTCGAACTCCTTCTCAGCATCTCACTCCTTTGCCATTGGTTCTTCCTCTTCCGCGTCCACTACTGGAACGCAGTCACCTTCCCCGAAAGTGATCTCTAACCTCTGCTCTTGGTCTCTATACTTCCTTCCTCGGTAACAGATGTATCGTTTTCCTGCTGGTGTCATGGACAATCTGCTCCACAGGCTGAGCCAAGTCTATGAGCTCTGATACCATTGTAATATTCCGGATAGAAATAAACAACAATATAAAGCACATAAACAAGAAACTACAGCAACTAGAGAGACATCACATGAACAAGACACATTATGGAGAACGTTGAGCCATTTTATTAAATACTGAAAGATAAAATGAGTACAAAAGGTGATTAGAATGATGGCACCTTGGCTTGCACTAGGCAAGCGTAGAAATAATCTCAGAATATATCATGGAATGGTTGCTCCCTCAATGACTGCATAATCTCCAAGATGCTAGTGCTGCTGCTACTGCTGGAATGAATTGAGTCTTTGGGGCTGCTCCCCACCTCAGACAATTATGAAACTTTGGGAATGGCCTCTCCAACCAATACCCAGAAAAGCCCAGAGAGCTTTTCGAAAATTGGTTGACCTCCGAAAATGACCTCCCTTGAGGTACCACATTGTCGCAGTGATAAACGCTGGCCCTGAATGATTTGCTCTGAAACATGGCCTCCAACTCTACCAAAATGATGGAATAGGGAAGGGCTGACCCCTTTCCAACTCTCTCGGGCTGAATCCCTTGATAAACCCTTAAACCGGAATCTCCTCCTCCAAAGACTGCGTCCTCCCTCTCACTGACTGCGCTGTCTCTGCAAGTGAACACTCCCAACTGTGGCTGCTCCAACTCTCTCCAGAAAAACAAGGATAGAACTCCTCACTCGAGCAGGCACTTGAAGTCCCTAGGGGCTGAGGTTGGGATCTCCGCACGGAGACACCCGGTGTGCTGAACAACACTTGCAGACTTTGCTCAACAGCAAAAGCGTGCTTAATGTCAAAAGACAAATATCATAGATGCATAATCAGAATGATCCAAATGAGGAGACTCTCTGCCTTTTTATGTTTGGAGAGCCTTGCTCTCACCTAAGCCCCACCATCAACTGCGCTGTCTCCTTGAGCCACGTTGTCCCTCTAGCTTTGCACTGGCTTGGGCCCACGTTGCCCACGCTGTCATCTCCTCCACACTGCCACTTCGACCTATAGGCCCCGCCCTGCCAAATAAACATGTCTCCCAAGTGACTTTAGGAAATGCTTTTATCCTAAGTGTGAATTAAGTGTCCCTCTTCACCCACTTTATTTCTAACTTAACTTTATTAATGTAAAGTAGTCAAAAATTAATATTTCCAATTAGCTATTGCTAATTGGGAATATTAGAATGTCTAGCCATCTATTGCCAATCTCGGTTCGGAGCAGTAACAAGTAAATCTCGCCTTGCCATTTGATGAAGGCCTCAGTGCTCTTGCATATGTCAAACCAAGAGTGAGTTGAATCACTCTCTTCTCTGATCCCACTCGTCACAAAATAGAGTGGTCAACCATCCAACCTAATCTGTGAATCCCATAGCCATATTGGCTGCAGAAAAGTCCTAACAACTGTTGGCATCAACCTGTAGCACGTCTCGAGTCCTTGCTTGTAATCAATATATGTACTCCATACATCCTGAATTAGTCCAGTGCATGCAAGATTACCATGTGCCTACCATAACACACTGTGGGATCTGATATCCTGCCTCCTGTTGGTGCTACCCAAAACTGCCTTGAGTCTAAACATCTGCCTACAAGATGGGTCTACCAACCACTGTATATGCTCTTGATACATTTCAGAATGTCTCGCCCAATAGGGGTCATGCATCTCCCTAAATGTGGGCTCAAGGGTGGAGCACATGCTACCCCTACAGCAAATCAGACCATCCATAATCTTGCACCGGCCAACTCGCACCTTGACCATATGCCACGGCTGGAAAGCCTCTCTCTAGATGCACCGTGTCCCGTCCAACTTTCTTATATGAACATCCTGGGTCCTGTTGCTCATGATGAGAGCATCAAGAGACAATAGCCAAGTCCTCTGTGTCAGTGTGCAATGTTGGAGAGTAATAAATGGAAGCTCACGACTAGTCCTGTGATCAACTCGCTCTCCAAATCTGGGTGTGCCAAACCCAATGGTGTGCTTGATGTCCCTGTCAGGATATCTCTCTGGTAGCAACACTCCAACAACCTGTTGTGCATCATCATGCTCTGTTGTACAAAATACGCAGCCCTGCACTCCTCTACATAACACAAAACTTTGAGGTACAATTCTGTGTACCATTGGATATCAATGCTCACTGTCGTACCGCCTTGTACCATATGTCATCCCTTATGTGTCAATTCATCTGTCACTCCACTAGAAAACTCGATGTGGTGTAAGTTGCTCCTCCCACTCCATGGTACAAAACCATGCACCACAACACACCACCATGCATCTACATGCTCACCTACAAACCAGTACTCGACACTGCATGCTCCTGCACGCCACTAGATGACATGATCTACAACTGAGATAGTGTACGTGGACCCGCACCCTACTGGTATCGCCACCTCCACTGTCGCATCACGATATTCTCTAATGTATGGGCCTCGCCTCCAAAATCTCCTTGAGAGACACGAGAGGTGGATCCCCCTATTTACTAGTGGCGATGACACCACTGTGTTGCTCCTCCATGACCATTGTGTCTGACATAACTGGGCAGAACCCTCGAGCCCATACAAGGCACTACCTAGCGGCCTTCCAATGCCACCTCCTCCGACAAACTCCTGTCGGAGCATGCTAATCACCCTGTGACTCCATGCACAACCAACAGGCTCAAACAACTCATAGAGTCTACTTACTCCCCTATAAATCCAACCCGTCACTAATGCTAATGGAGATCTGAAAGTGTGTGGATGCTAAGTCACTAGATCTGTCACATCCATGATGTGGTGGGGAATCCCACCTAGATCCCAACAACTGTCATCTTGCATCTCAAGTATATGGTAGGAAGCCCCTCCTGGATTCCAATGCCAACATGGGCCTTCTATATCCCCAATGTTCGGAAGATCCCGCTGAGTTTTACTCTCAACTACCACCGTCTCCATAATTCTATCCCACTTGACTGGGTCCCAACTCAGAATCTCGTGCCATCCAACCCCAAGGGCAAGGTCGAATGCATGTGTACCTATACATGCAACAACTCCAACTTGCGAACGTTGTGCCATGCGCAACTCATGTTGCTCACAATCATAGTCAACACATGAGATCTGTCTAGATAGCTCTTCCTCTCTCTCCCCAATGTGCAGAGGTAACCTAACAGTGTTGTCTGTGAAAATTTCTGAATATACTTAAACAGAAACCCTACTTTTAAATGTGCGAATTCTACTGCAGTGTATTGGTTTATTCTAAGTTATTTCCAGAAATAGATTCAGAAAATATTGAAAATAAACACAACTACAGCCTACACATGCAGATCATTTACTGAATAATACACTCATGCAACAAAGTGAGACATGGATTTTTGGACATAAGTCCCCGAAAAAACCCAAAGCGGGAAAACCGGTGCAGCAGACATGAGGGTTTATTATTAAGTAGTTCTGAGTATAGTAAATCTGGGTTCCAGATCTTGAAAACTTGACAGAGAATAAAAGATACATATGCAGCTAACCTGGCGATCTAGTGCCAAATATCTGACTGATCCACACCCTCAAACGGGATTTACAGGACTCAACCCGAATTTGACCCTAGAAACCCTCAGCGCTACCCCTGAAGCCCCAGCGTCAGCCCTGCTAGCCTCAAATGCCACTGCGTTGCACTAGAAGGGATTGCATAACCCCTGGAAGGGTCCCACAGCCTAACGCTGGCCCTAAAAGACCCTCTGCGTGATTTCTAAAGCCTCCTAGTGCCTCTGCGCTGTCCTGCGTAGCTGCTGCTCTACTTCTCTGTGCTGTCCTTGGTGCTGCTCCTCTGCCTCTTACTGACTCTTGGCTCTTGGAATCAGATCATCACCTCAGCCAATACTACCCCTCACTACAGGAAATTCCTCCATAAATTCTTAGCAAACCCGCTCTAGAATTCTAGATCTATTCCTCAGTTCTGCCAAAAATGTGTGTCTTCAACTGACCCTCAAGTCTTTCTCTTATACTTTTTCGTTGAACCCTTCAACGACCGAGATTAAATCATCCATCAACGGTTGAGATTAAAAGACTTCTTGATCCATGTGACTTAAGACAATTTCAGCACGTGTTAATTAATTCACTTTAATTATTTTATTTTCCTAAGTTAGACTTAGGAAATCCATTAAAAATAATTAATTATTTGAATAACTTGAACACCAACTGAAGTTTCTCAAATTAGTTTCTGGGTCTTGTAGATCAAGTGTATTTTAGTCCCTCCACAAAATTTGGGAGCTAGAGCACAACTGATGCTACCCCAAATACACAAAATCTCAACATTAAATTCTTGATTTATTTCTCCTACTTACATGAGTTATTAATCTGAAATCTTCAGCGTTAACATCGAAGTAAATACATTAACAACCTACACATACAGATCTAAACTAAATAACATGCACAATGACAAAGTGACACACAAGGATTTTCTGGACAACTATCCCCTGAAAAACCCAATGCGGGAAAACCGGTGCTGCTAGCTTTTGGAGGGTTTTTATTATTAAGCAGATTCTAAGTACAATAGATTTGGGCACCAACTGGTTAAACCAATAGAGAATAAATATGTAGCTATACCTCTATTCTGGAGACAGAAAAGTTGACTGATTCACACCCTCAAACTGGATTTACAGAACTCAGCCCTTTCCGGCCTCTAGAAACCCCAATGTTGTTTTGAAGCTCTCTGCGTCAGCCCTGCTGGCCTGCGTCGGCCTCTGTGTTGCTCAAGAAGGGCCTGCGTCACCCTAGACAAGGTTACGCTCCCCTGCGCTGCCCTGGCTGGGCCTGCGTCAGCTCTCCTAGCCTTTTGCTACCTCTGCGCTGCCCTTTCTTGGCCTGCGTCAGCCCTACGTAGCTCCTGATGCCTCTGCACTTCCCCTGTTGGGCTCTCGACTAAGCTGCGTAGTTGTTGCCTCTGTGCTGCCTCGATTTGCTGCTTCTCTGCCCTCGTTGTACTTTTGGCCTGGGACTACACCATCGCCCTCTCCAATACTGCCCCTCATTGCAGCTGAAACACTTTTGAAATTCTTAGCAAACCACGCCCTAGAATTCCAACTTAGCTTCAGTGCTCTGCTAGTGTGTGTGTTCTCCAACTGACCCCAAGCCCTCTTCGTATACTTTTCTCGTTGAAACTTCAATGACCATGATCTAATCTTGAATCAACAGCTAATATTAGAAGATGATTGATCCGCGTGACTTAAGTCATTCTCATCACATGTTTATTTTAATTACTTTTAATCTTTTAATTTTCCTAAGTTAGACTTAGGTTCCTTAATTTAAAATATTAATTAATTAAATATCTCTTAAACAGGATGGAATTTCCCAAAACGCTTTCTGGGTCTTGGAGATTTTATGTACTCTAGTCCCTCCACAAAGTTTGGGAGCGAGAGCACATCCGATGCTACCCCAACACCCAAAAATCTCAACACTCCCTTTTAGCGAGGAATGTGCTCTAGAAAAACACTTCACCCCGAAGGTTGCACTGAACTTTGGTGTGGGTCTGCGGCGTGTAGCTCTTTGTCCTTCATCATTGCGTTATTCTTTGCTCTTAAAATGCTATTTTGCCCTTGGCCATTTGCTGCAAATCAGCACCACATCATGCGCCAGCTCCCTCTCAGTGCGCATCGTCTTTGCCAAGTAACATAGCGCAACTCAATTGCTAAGTGAGCAAGCGAAGAGACTTATTGACAGGTGGCACTTGATGATAATGAGAAGACTCCATGCCCAAGGATGAACCAGGAGACATTTGTACCATCAGATATCATCAGTTCAACAGATTTTTTAAACTCTATTTCTACTTCTTATCATTTTCTCTTGTACCCAGATTCCACGCCCTACGGGGAATTGTAATAAGTGATGCTAGTAATGATGAGTTTTGAGTCAGTATTGAGTCTGTAACAGGCCTAGGTAGCTTGGGACCTTTCCAACAAGTGAGTATTACTCTGGGAGGTTTTTTTTACTTGGTTAATTATCATCTCCCTACTAGGAGTTAATAATTAATTGAGTTTTTTTCCTTCAATTTTACCGCAAAGCCGGAGTACGGCTTGATGGTGAGGCCTTGGGTGACTCCTAGTGTCTAGAATCAATGTATATTACCATACTAGATCACACAAAAAATTTCGTGGAATTTGGTTAGGTCTAGGTAGTGATTTTTTAATTTTTTAGATTTCCCGCAAGTCGAAAATTGCAATAAAAATTGTAATTGAATTGTAATAAGTGTTGCCTAGAGAAGTTGTATGGGGTATGAATAATCAAAATTACACCTCTCACGCTCAACTTTCTACTATGACACACTTTGAGGAGTTAAAAATGTGTTTTGAACCCTCAAAACCCACTTTTCCTAAGTTTAGTGGGAAATCTGGCAATTAATTAAGCCAGAAATTAAATAAATGGAGAAAAATGAATATCCACACATGCTAAATGAGGTGGAAATGAGGTGGAAAATTATGGAGGAGTTAAAGTGAAGTCCCAAGGTGATATGGACTCCTAAAATCAAGGAAAAGACATGTGCTCAAATAAAATTGAATTTCTGGCATTAAATGAGAGTTGCTTACTTGAAAATTCGAATTTGTGAAATTAATGCATATTTGGGAGGATTTGGGAGAATATTTGGTGGAGATTTTGGTGGGAAATTGTCCCCACATGGGTTACCAACCATATACACATGTCATTTCATTATAAAATTCGAATTTGGCACATAAGGGAAGAAGAAAATGATGCCCACTTGCCAGAATTCGATTATGGAGTAAATATGAAAAGAGGTTTTATTTACTTACCATACCCCTTTTCTTTACTATGGTATTTGGCCCATAGGCTTGTTATATAATTAGATTTTTATTTATAATCCTATTTGATATATTGTTATTTATTGACCTTACTTCTTTATGCCTCTTTTATATTTATTTATTTACCATACATCTTTATATCTATTTTATATTGCGTTGTTCTTTCTTATCTTCTTTGCCCTTGGCCATACAAATCAACGCCACATGCATCACGCTTGGCTCCCTCTCAAGTGCTGCATCGTGCTGCCATTTATGTGGCACACGCTCAATTGCTAAGATTGAGCAGGCGAAGGACTTGGCCACCACTTTGAGTGGCACTTGGTGATAATGAGAAGACTCCATGCCCAAGGATGAACCAGGAGACATTTTTACCATCAGATATCATCAGATATCATCAGTTCAACAGAGTTTTTAAACTCTATTTCTACTTCTTATCATTTTCTCTTGTACCCAGATTCCACGCCCTACGGGGAATTGTAATAAGTGATGCTAGTAATGATGAGTTTTGAGTCAGTATTGAGTCTGTAACAGGCCTAGGTAGCTTGGGACCTTTCCAACATATTTGTTATTTACCATACCTCTTTAATATCTATTTTATATTAACGTTATTCTTTGCTCTTAAATCTCTTGTTGTAATGACTGACCATCAACACTTACATCGTAACGTAGCTCCTCTAGATTGTGCATCGTCTTTCCTTATCTTCTTTGCTTTACCCAACTCAGTGCTAAGTGAGCAATGTTGAAGGACTGATGACCAACTGGAGTGGCACATGAAATGCCTAAATCGCATAGTCCTTTAATTTCTTAATTTGCAATCTCATTTGTCATCACTTACTTATGTTTTGTGATCTATTTCTCATTTGGATAAGTTTCACAATATACTACAAGTAAAGAAACATAGCACTTTCAATTTATGGCAACTTGAGTTATTGTTCTAACTATGAAGCATATTTAATTGAATCATCTCCATCTTTTCAATAGCACTTGCAAACTCACTTTTATATCATTTAGGCATTTCACTTTTCATACTAGACTTGCATCTCTAAAATTTACCTCCAACTTAAGTTGGTTGAATAAACGTTTTAGGGACCCTCTACCTCTATGGACTCTTCACTGTGAGATCCAAATATTTGGGCGAGGGTGAGGTCTGAGAATTAGAGTTCAATTGTAACCTTGTTGTAGAACTAATAAATAAAATAAACCAAGAGCACTATCTCATCACATTTACTTGCAAAGTTCCCAAATTTTTGCTATCTTGATGGTTTAAAGATTCACATGCAAATATTATCTCAAGAAGCACTTTGGATGCAAGCATTTTAATTCTTTAAATTTTGCAACAAGCTTAATTCTATGGTACTTGGAAATTTGCTTCTACATACTACTTCATTGCATGTTGTCATTTTAATGATCATTATGCTTATGGATGATTGATATATCTCGTTTCATTGGAAAATACCTTATTTGGTGTTGCAAATTTAATTTCATATTGTGATCTTGGTCTAACACTTCCTTTGTGGGATTATTGTCATTATATCTTGAATTTCATTTTTGAGCAAGCATTTGTTATCTACTTTAAAGCACTGGTCTATATTTTGAACACGTCATTGAATATTGCTCATATACTTATATGCTTGTTTACATATTGGAAATCAAGTCATCTTTGATAAGTAATTCCTTCTAATCAATTCTCCTAGAAATCTCACATCTTTAACTTAGTTTTCCTTTAGGGACCACACCCCTTAGCTAACCTAGGAGATAGCTTAAACGGAGAGAGTTGGGAATAGGTGACAGCCCCTTCTCTGAGTTCCTTGCCACCAACCACACTTGTGGGGTTGAAGGCTTTCCCTGCTTGGGGCGGTGGTGTGTGTGAAATGCCGCGAGGACTCTTGCCTAAATGTCTTTGTGGAGACAAGTCGGTTGAAGAACATCTCATCAGATTCTTTATATGTTCTTCCTACGTGTTGTCCTCTAGAGCCCTATACAACAATGTGCCGCTCTTCTTGTGTATTAGACTGCTTTGCATTGTTGCTCCGATGATGTTGTTGCACGGCTGTTCCTGAGAAGGCACACGCGGCGCTACGGCCTGCGCGCGCGTACCCTCTCGTTCTTGTATGTCTGTGCCTTTATCCCTCATCGACGTGTCGCGGCTGTCTCTGCCTCTGTCCTTAAGTGATCTTCTACACCCATTGCTCCGCTTAGATCTCTCTCCCAGTTGGTTTTACAGGCGGGAAGTGTTCTAGGGCCTCATTTTTTGGTGCTATGGGCGGCACTTGGTTGGGATTATCAAGAGAACCCAGAAATCGTTTGTGGAAATTCCACTCGGATATGACTTTATTAAAATAATTAATTATTTTAATACAGACCAAACTTAGGGAAATTAAATAATTAAAGGGTATTAATAGAGCAGAGTGTGAATCTTCTAGAAAACGAAGATCAAGTCATCTTTTAATCTGATCCATTGATTAACGATATAATCTTGGCCGTTGATTCATCAGCGAGAATACTATAAGAAGATACTTGAGGGCAATTTGGAAATCAAGCTGGGAACACTCTCAGTACCCGAAAGAAATCGATTCTGAAGCAAGAGGATTCGATTTCAGTGGGTGAGATTGTAGAATAGGGTTGTAGAAGCAGAAGGAGGAGGGAGGAGTCAGTTATCGGGAAGCATAAGTCTGGAGGATGAAGGGAAGGGTGAGCTGATCAACAGCAAGACCCCCTCCACGCAGAGTTACGTAGTCCAGAGAGAGACTGCGCAGAGTTCTCATGCTAGATGACGCAGAGGGTGAAGGAGGTCACCTCAAGGGTCTGAAATTTGTCTGGAGGTTCCAGAAAATTCAGCGAGTTGTTTGCTAATTTTTTTCTCTACTCATCAGACTCTTGTAAATGTACTTTCCATTTCTAAAGATAAATATAAAACTCTCATCTGCTGCACTGGTTTTTCCACATTGGGTTTTTTTGGGGACAATTGTCCAAAAATAATGGTGTTCATATGGTTGTTTCTATTGTGCTACTTGCGTAATTTATCTTTTTGTTCTGATGCTCTTGATGATAGTGAAGATCTGCAAATGTGTTTATTTCAGAATTTACTCAAGCATCTGTAATTAACTTATCTCATATGTAGGAGAAATAAACCAAGTATTGCAGTAATATTTTCCTTCTTGAAAATTTCACATCCTAAGGCTCCCGTAGCTCGTATGTGATCCAAGAGTTGGGCTACACAAGGATCCTGCCATCATTTTGTAGCTTCTCTACAGATCAAGGTCGCCCCACTGTTATGGTTCATGAGCACTCATGGCTACGTCATTGTCGGAGCCATCGTGTAATATTCCGAATAGAAATAAACAGTAATATAAAGCAACATAAACAAGCATCTACTGGAAATAGAGATACATCACATAAACAATACAAATATGGAGAAACACTGAGCCATTTTATTATGTAACTGAAAGATAGAATGAATACAAAGGTGATTAGAATGATGGCACCTTGGCTTGCACAAGGCAAGCTGGCAATACTCTTAGAAATGCTCAATGAATGGCTGCTATGTCAAGGACTGTGTAATCTCCAAATGTTGTTGTTGCTGCTGCCGGACTGCGCTCTTTTGCTGGAAATGGGATGGCTCTTTGGGGCTGTTCCCTTGCTCAGGAAAATATGAAACTCTGGGAATGACCTCTCCTCCAAATACCTAGAAAAACCCAAAAAGGAATCCCGGAATGGATGACCTCGGAATTTGACCTCCCTTGGGAAATAACGCTATCCCAGTGAAATACGCTGGCCCTAAAATATCCTCTACAAATGATGGCCTCCTCCTGTACCAAAATGATGAAATAGTGAAGGGTTGATCCCTTCACAATATCTCTGGCTGAATCCCCTAATATATCCTCATTCCCGGAACTGCCTCTAACACAAACTGCGTGATCCCTCCAAGAGACTGTGTTGTCCAAGAAAATGCGTAATCCTGGCTGAAGATGTGTTAATTTTAGAACATGTTCTATGCCATTTCAATTAGGGCACAAAAAACTGAAGCAGATAGAACATGCCAATAGATCGATGGAAGACAAGCCAAAACAAAGATAATGAATGGTGGCGTTACGACGATCAGCAGGCTTCTACCAGCAAAGTCTCCAATAGGTCATTCAGCCAAGTGTGTCACACAAAACCCCAAGACAACCCAGACAAAGAATACTCCACAAATACGCATCACCAAGAACGCAGCTCCATCGCCATCAATAGAGAAGAAAATCCTCCACACATTGTGTGTCTAATGAACTCCAAGTCTCTCCAATATATAGGCATCTTTGGGGGTGTGTGACATTTAGGTCTATATTATATTCCAGGCCGACCTAGCACATAAGTGGAATAAATTCAAAGTACATGTTATGCTCATCCGATCGAGATGATCTTTAGATCAATCTTACACCTCTCCAAAAGAGGAATCCAATAAAAATATTGGGATCGTCATCTGAGCAGCACAACCTAGAGTTTGGACCTAGTTGTCCAAATTTAACACTCCCTCTCAACTAGGGAGAACTCCGTCCACTGAGCTGGTGAAATCTCAGAAGCATAGGTGGCAATCGCAGCTAACTGCTTCTTTTTTTGTTGGAAGGCATGAAGTGGGGTTTAGTCACAGACATCATTCCGTGACGTTCTCGGCCGGAGGTCGAAACCTCTAGAGGACTCACGAAGAGTCTCCATACCAACCCGAAGTTGGACTTGCGGCCGAGTCGGTTGGAGGGCCGAAAGAGCACCTCACTAGGACTCGGGGTCATACTAGCTTTGAGATTAGTTTCACTAACCCGAAGTCAGTTGGAGGTCCGAAACCTCGCTAAATAAGATCCCATATCAAGTGGTTGGACATGTGTCATCCTAGACATAGAGAGTACGGCAATCTTCGATGCGTCCATCGGTCTTGCTATGGTCTCTATTCACATTTCCCACCTCATTGGCCAAATGAGAGGTACCTCCCATGAGTTCGAAACTTCATGGGTAGGATGCATACGGGGCACAGATTAGAGAGAGGTAAACCATCTCAATATCATCACGGTGGGGTAGAAACACATCAACTAGGTTCGGCAAGCCTAGCCCAATGGTTGCTTATAGCACCAAAGCTATCCCCAAAACCCCCTTGGAGCTCCCGAAGGCCATATAGATCCCAGGGACACCGCCTCCAAATAGATTCGCTCCATGATTCAAGATTCTCACGAAGGTTTGAACATGACCACAAGGCGTCGAAAATGTCTGGCGACCCTCAACTCTTCTACGATTCTATGATGGAAATGGAGCACGGCGCCTCGGCCACCATATCCCAGATAAAGTGGTACCAACCATCAACATGCTTGGATCAATCATGTAACCCGGGATTCTATAACAAATGAATCCCCCTCTGGTTATAACAAAGGATAATGGTGGCATCTATCACATGCTCGAACAGCTCACTGAAGAGCTTTCGCAACCAAGTGACTTCACAACGGGCCATACATTCTGCAATGTATTTGACCTCAGCGGTACTCAAGGCTACCGACTTTCGTTTCCTGCCCGAAGCAGATCTACTTGTGAAGTAGCATCCAGATGTGCTCTTACGATCCACCACACCGCCAGCCCAATCGGCATCAGTATATCCAAGGAGTGTCATGCTCCCGGCAGTGTATCTCAGCCCATGGTCTATCGTGCCACAGAGATATCTCAAGAGTTTCTTGGCACCAACCCAGTGAATGTTATGATCAACCATGTGTTGACTCAAAGTGTTTACTGCACAACATACGTCTGGACGAGTGTTCACTAAGAACATCAGAGCCCCTACGAGTTCACGATACTTAGTAGGATTTGCTAACACGGGCCCAGCAGCGCTGCCACTCAACTTCTTAACGTTGAGCTTCATCAATGTCGACACGAACTTACAGTCCATCATATCAGATCTTACCAGAAGCTTCACAATGTAAAATCTCGCCAGGTCTCTGCCAGACCTCCAGGCCTAGGAAGTAGTGCATCAGTCCTAGGTCTTTCATCTTGAACTCAGCAACGAGCTCCCTCTTGCACTAATGAATGAGAGGGTAAGCATTTGTCAGGACGAGGTCGTCCACATACATCACCAGAATGAGAGGCTTCTCTCTATTAACCTTGAAGTAAAGGTTCGGATTAGCATTACTACGAGTGAAGCCCAGCTTCATCAGGTGGCTATCTATCCTCTCGTACCAAGCTCTGGGTGCTTGCTTCATCCCATAGAGGGCTTTCTTCAACTTGTAGACATGGGTGTCCTGATCCTGGACTTCGAACCCTAGAGGTTGCTCTGCATACACCTCTTCCTTTATCGCACCATGCCAAAAGGTGGTCCTCACATCCATTTGATGAAGATTCCATGCTTGCGTAGCAGCAAGGGTAATAATAGATTATGGGTGCAATAATGATCAGTGCCTTCCTAGAGAAATCTGAAGCAACACATTTTCCCATCAGATCCATGCTTGATCTTATATCGAGGTGACAACAGCTTTGATCTGTGTTCTAGGAACCATATCCCAGACATCACCCTCGCATCCTAGCAGACTTTGATGCTTTACAGTTTCTTCAAATGATTCAGGCTCATATTGTACTCATGGAAGTTAGATACCTCTGGTATTTATATGGCTTCTTGTTTTTCTACTGGAATTTCCCCCCTTGAAGCCATATATCTTTGAGCCATGAGGGTCTTCTTTCTTTCAGCAAAGATATTAGCTTAGGAGCATATACAATTGTATTCTCCCTCTTAATGCCAGCTTCTATGAGGGCATCCCAGACACCAACTTGGAGAGTTGTGTACTTAGGAACCTGAATCTTATTTTCCCACAAACAAGGCCATCTAAGAATCATAGCCATACACGGTCATATGGCTGTCAAATCATGGATTTCAGTGATGCTATGATATTATCATTTGTTCAAAACTTCACAGGCTTTGCTGATCATGGTTCAAGACTCCAACAACGTGATTTGAAGGCTGCAAAAAATTCTTAGTTCAGACTTTCAAGTTTATCATTATGCTCCAATGTGAGACTGATACAGTCACAAGCTTACTGCTCCTATGAATTTCGTAAGCATGGGTATCTTGTCATCACTGTCATATTGTTGATTATGACGTTGCCATATACCCATCATCATCTTCTTCATCATTGTCATATTTACAGCAACTATTTGTTACTGTGGAGATCTGTTGAAGCTTCCTCAAGTAGCCTTTTCAGCCCTTATCTTTATTCCTATAGAAGATTCTGGATATATGCTACCTTGACAAGAAGGATGCTACTTTTTGCTAGTCCTAAGGGTTAGATCTGGGGCTCATCTTGTAGCATCAGTCTTCAAAAAAAAAACTGCGGCCTTACTTTGAATCAACAAGAAGCAAAATATTAGATCAAGTTGTCCTGAATACCTTCCTGGGCCATTTTATAGTTCACCGAGCTGCTTTTCAAAGAATTATGATCATTGATTCAAAGGTTACACTCTCTGTCTAGGCAGTGGTGTATTCCTTGTGCCTGGTGTTTACAGATAAGGCCTAACACCAGGCCTCTCAGCCCTTGAACTAGATACTCCAACCTTGTTGTAGTTACAGCAAGCTCTGCGGTCTAGAGTTGGCTAATTTAATCCCCTTGGGATTTTCTTCCTTCTTTCTCTTAGTTTCCTCCTCTAACATTTTTTTTTTCTCTCTCACGTTTCTCTGAAAAGTCCGTAACTACGAGGTAGATCACCCCAATGGTGAGCAAAGTGAGGGCAACGAAGGCAGCAGAGAGGAGAATTTGAAATGAACTGGCTTTCAGTAGTATCAGGCACAACTTCTATCGCTGTTTGAGACTGTGCTTGTTCGGTAATCTCATCCCCAAATGCTGGAGATGCCCTCCATAACAATTCAATCCAAATAGGAAATTGGATGCTCAGGATTGGATTCAATCTGGCAGATTCTTCCCTCTCGGATGAAGAATCAGCTCTCGGCTCTTTGCGCAGTGCTTTGGTTCGAATATGTCTGAGGACCAATTTGTTCCTGCCGTGGAGTTGAGATGTAGTGATACATTGTGCGAATTCTAATAATACTGCAAATAAATACAGAACTGAGCCACTGAAATTACTGTATGATGTAGGGAACCATAAGCTACAGATCCATCCATCACAGAGCATAGTAATCTATAATGCACGTTAAAAAAAAACTTCGGAGACGGTGCCCAGAAGTCGGGCTCTCGATGACGCGTCCACCTGTAACTATGTTACCTCACCGCTGCCGCGTTCAATGCCGCCCGAGACATCACCGCTGTACGCGTTGATAAAAAAATATCATCTATGCTCTTGCGTTAATTATTTTTGACAGGTGATGGTATTGCGATGATTTTATTGATGGCAGCCTCTTCAATTTTGTCGGCGTCCAACCTTTGCGATCAGGCTTGTGACATCTTGTGACATTTATGAATTTTAACCGATTCACTCTAGACGCCGTCTCTTTCTTCTGAGATTCTGAAAGAATTCATCGACGTCTGCTCATGTAAGAATCCTCGTATCATCGAAAGATCCCAGGAAAGACTACAGTTCATCCGTCATTTCGTTCAAACCATGCAGAAACTCAATCTTACGAACATGAAATTTTGAAAGAGTTCCAGTTCAGCAGCTTCCTGTTGCTGCAGCTTCTCTGCTCTTCTCTGTTTGATAGAAATTTTATATTCCTCTAGAGTGTCACCCTCATCAAGCACGATATCCCGCCGTATATCCATTGCCGTGGTTCAGAAATCATTCTTCGTTTACGCTAAGGATAAGGGCCAAAAAAAACAGCCCTTAAAATGGCCCATTCAAGGCTTGCTGTTGTGGTATGGCCTGCGGCCTACCACAGCACTCCTGATCCAATATGCTGCCCTCAAACACTATTGAGGCCTGTAATACAAAGTGCCCTACAGGTGGCTGTCCCAGTCAGCAAACCAACCTTAAAATCAAGGAAGAAAGCCCTAATTGAGTTGCGGCCTCCTAGAGATGACAACAGTTGAGTTGGAGGAGCTTTCTAGCCTTTCCAAGCAGCCTTCCACAAGCTGTCGTAGCTTCAGCTACCCCTGCGTCCCAAGCAGAACATAAAACATGCACTAAAAACAACATAAAACAGATCCCAAAATTACCTGTGGGATTGACGTCAAACTGCTATTTTATATTGGCACATTTAGTCTTCAATTAGCCACTAAAACAATACTTCTTGGCTGCTGCCTGGTCAGGGCTTGTTACCATTATTCCAGCCTCAAACTTTTATGCTCCGAAATCCTTCTAATGTCTTGTAGGGCTGCTCATGTACGCTGAAGCTTTTGGCTATTCTTAGCCCTCTTTCCTGCCTAACAAACCTCAAATTTGGCCCATGATTGCTTCCCTTTGTTGCGGCTGCCCCTCCACGCTGCTCCTTTAGGGAAGTTACAAACCCTTATACACAACGGTAACCTACAGGTATGTAAACAGACCTGCAACAGCCTCTTATGAGGGCTATCCACCCATCAAACAACCCTTCGATGTTCTGTTCTTTTGTTGCTGCGGCCCTTCATAGATTTCTTAGCCTTCAATGAGCTCTTTTCTTTGTAAGTGTTGCACTTGATTCAACACAAATTAGGCTTTGTCTTCACCTCAGCTTTGATACCATGTTAATTTTAGAACATGTTCTATGTTATTTCAATTAGGGCACAAAATAATGAAGCAGATAGAACATACCAATAGATCGATGGAAGACAAGCCAAAACAGAGATAATGAATGGTGGCGTTACAGCGATCAGTAGGATGCTTCTACTAGCAAAGTCTCCAATAGGTCATTCAGCCAAGTGTGTCACACACAACCCCAAGACAACCCAGACAAAGAATACTCCACAAATACACAGCACCAAGAACGGAGCTCGATCGCCATCAATAGAGAAAAAAATCCCCCACACATTGTGTGTCTAATGAACTCCAAGTCTCTCCAATATATAGGCATCTTTGGGGGTGTGTGACACGTCTTTTAAGACATTTAGGTCTATATTATATTCCAGGCTGACCTAGCACATAAGTGGAATTAATTCAAAGTACATGTTTTGCTCATTTGATCGAGATGATCTTTAGATCAATCTTACACCTCTCCGAAAGAGGAATCCAATAAAAATATCGGGATTGTCATTTGAGCAGCACAACTCGGAGTTTGGACCTAGTTGTCCAAATTTAACAAGGTGCTATGGCTCCCTCCTGCAAAACGATGGATAGAACTCCCCACTCGAGTAGGCACTCGAAGTCCCCCTGGGCTGAGGTTGGGATCTCCGCTCAGAGACACCCGGTGTGCTGAACAACACTTGCAGATTTCACTCAACAACAAAAGCATGCTCAATGTCAAAAGACAGAAATCATAGATGCATAATAGAATGAGAGAATGAGGGGCCTCTTCCCCTTTTTATGCTTTGAGATCCTTGCTCTCTCTCGGGCCCCACCAAACTGCGCTATCCCTCTTGGCCCATGCTGTCCCTCTCTCACTGCGCTGTCATGGGCCCACGCTGCCCACGCAACCTCTTACCTCACGCTGCCACTTCACCCTCCTGGGACCCACGCTGTCAAATAAATATATGCTCAAGTGACTTTAGGGAATGATTTATTTCCTAAGTGTGGCTGCTGCTAATTGGGAATATTACAGTCCTCCCCGCAAAAATGTTGCTTGTCCTCAAGAAACTGCAAAGATGGGTGCTGCAAGATTTTCTCACTCTCCCAAGTCGCATCCTCATCCGGCAAGTTCCTCCACCTCACCAAGGACTCTCTGACTGTCCTGCTCCGTAGCTGTCTCTCCCTGGTGTCTATGATGGCCTCTGGCTGCAACACCAAATGCCCCTCACATCTGTCGGTGGAAGCTCCTCTGTTGCAGTCACCTGCTGCACCAATGCCTTTTTCAAGCATGATACGTGGAATATGTTATGGATCCGGTTACCTGTAGGCAACTCTAGCTCATATGCAACCTCCCCAATCCTGCGAATCACCCTGTAAGGTCCATAGAAGCGAGGCTTGAGCTTCTCGGCCCCCTTCTTCTTCAGCGTGGATTGCCGGTATGGCTGAAGTCGTAGGTAGACCATGTCTCCTACCTCAAACTACCGTTCAACCCGTCCCCTGTCGGCATACAACTTTTGTTGGTTTTGAGTTGTAGCTAAGTTATCCTTAAGAGCCCGGAGTATATCCTGACTCTCTTGGATCTAGTCCTTGGCCTTGGGGGCCTTGCTAGCACCAAACATCACGTCAACAAAAGGCAAAGCATGATATCCATACAAAGCATAGAATAGAGACATACCAATGGACATGTGGAAAGTGGTGTTGTAGCAATACTCTCCCAAATGCAACTAGTGTAACCATGCCTTCTGCTGCCCTGTGACATAGTTTTGCAAGTAGCCTTCCAGCCACTTGTTCACTATCTCTGTCTGCCCGTCTGTCTGAGGATGATAACTGGTACTCGGAGTCAACTCTGTACACACCAAACGAAAGAGCTCTTGCCAAAAGCCGCGCATGAAACGACTGTTCCGGTCACTAACAATGGTTTTCGGAACACCATGCAATCTGAAAATATCCCTGAAGAACAACTCCGCTACCTGTGCTGCTGTACACCGTGCTAATATAGCGAAGAAGTGTGCATACTTTGTCAGTCGATCAACAACCACAAAGATGCACTCCTTGCCCTGCACCGTGGGCAACCCTGTGATGAAGTCCATCGAAATGCTCTCCCATTTTCCCTCCAGAATGGGAAGTGGCTGTAGTAATCCTGTAGGATGGCTCATCTCTTCTTTGTTCCGCTGACACACCTTGCACTCCTAGACATGCCGGAGTACGTCCTCCTTGAGGCCTCTCCAAGAGAACCTCTCCCTAATGGCCTTGTAGGTCTTGGTGAATACTTGGTGGCCTGATAATGGTGAATCATGTGAGGCACGCAGTACCTTCTCCTTAGGCTGAGAGCTCCCAGTCAAGAAGATCCTATCCTTGAAGTATATCACCTCATCCATCACCCTGTACCTGTCATTTGTAACCTATCCATTCAGTATCTCACAAGAAAAACGGTCCTTGGGGTACTTCAACAGTAGCTGAGCCCTCCAGTCTGTGTCTAAGCTCATTAGAGACAACGCCGCTGGTCTGCGTGAAAGAGCATCGACCACCACGTGGTTCTTCCCTTTGACATACTCAATGTCAAAGTCATATGCTTGGATCTTGCTGACCCACTTCTGCTGCCTCTCCTGCAACTGCTTCTGCTCTAAGAAGAACCGGAGGTTGTTGTGATCAGTCCTCACCCTGAATTTGTTCCCCACCAAGTACTGCCGAAACTTGGCCAGTGCATGCATGATAGACAACATTTCCTTGTTTTATATGGGATACAACCTCTCATGTGGAAATAGCTTCCTGCTCTCGAAAGCTATGGGGTGGCCCCCCTGCATCAAGATTTCGCCACCCCCTCTCCAGATGCATCACACTCCAAGAAAAAGGGTTGCGTGAAATCCGCCAACACCAAAACTGGACAACTGCTCATCACCTCCTTGAGCCTGTCAAAGGCCCTCTGCACTGTGTCCGTCCAACTGAATGCCCCCTTTTTGATAAGATCTGTGAGGGGTGTAGCAAGTTGGGAAAACACCTTGACGAACTTTCGGTAGTAGGTGTAGATGCCTACAAACCCCTGGAGCTCAATCACGTTCCTCGGTTTCGGCCAATCTCGGATTGCCCGGATCTTCTCCTCGTGCACTCTCACTCTGTCCACCCCAATGATATGCCCTAGATAGAGCATCTTTGTCAGCCCAAATTTGCATTTGGAGAGCTTAGCATAAAAATGTTGCTCTTCCAATGTGCGCAATACAACCTCAATGTGTTGTAGGTGCTCCTCCCATGCCCGGTTGTATATCAAGATGTCGTCGAAGAATACCAACACAAACTTCCTCAGCTAGCCACGGAATATGTGGTTTATGCAGGACTGGAAGGTGATCGGTGCATTGGTTAGCCTGAAGGACATCACCAAAAACTCAAAATGGCCATAGTGATATCTGAAGGCCGTCTTGGGGTCATCCTGGTCCCTCACTCGAATCTGATGGTAGCCCGACCTCAGATTAATCTTCGAGAAGAACTTCGACCCCCTCAGCTCATCCATTAGCTCATCAATCCGCGAGATGGGGTATCGATTCTTCATGGTCTTCTTATTGAGAGCCCGATAATCGATGCACATCCTTAGTGTGCCATCCTTCTTCACCAGTACAACAGAAGAAGCAAATGGGCTAGTGTTGGGTCAGATATGCCCCAGCGCTAAGAGCTCATGAATAGCTCTCTCAATCTCATCCTTGTAGGTTTTGGGATGCCTATAAGGTGTAGTAATCACGGCCTGAATTCCCTGCTCAAGCTCAATGGTGTGTTCAATCCCCCGATTCGGTGGTTGCCCTGGCGGTATATGCCCAAAAACCGTAGCATATCTGTCCAAAATCGACTTCACATCTGGGTGAACTGCCTGTCCTATAGATCCTGCCTCTGAAACACGCAGCTCCACTGCCCACTCTATGTCTCCCTTCTGGAAGTCTGCCTCCATCCGGTGTGCTGAAACTGTCTGCGGGGGATAAGTGTGCATGCCTCGGATCATCTCATGCTTACCGGTCTTCTTGTCTGTCCACTCCATCTCCAAAGTCTCCCAGTCCGTAGTGACCTTTATTGATTTATGGTAGCATTGGATGTGCTCTAGCCTTGTAACTTTTTTTATAGGCTTAGACACATGTATTCCATGATACCCAGAAATAGTTTTGGAAAATTCCACTTAGAGATGGTTTAATTAAATTAATTAATCGTTTTTGAATGTTTTCCTAAGTCTAAACTTAGGTAAACTGATTAATTAAAGGGCATTAATTAAACCAAGCGTGAATCTTCTAGATAAATTCATGGATCACCTCCAAGTTAATCCTAGCCCTTGATTATGTTTTAATCTTGGCCGTTGAAGGGTCAACGAAGGATTATAAGGAGGGTGAGGGGCCTATGGAAAACACACATCAGACGGATAAAGAATCAAGAGATCGATTTCTTCAGCCAAAGGAAGAATCGAAGTGATTCTCAATTGCAGAGACGGGAAGGTGAAATCTCCAGGAGGGAGAATTTCTAAAGAATAAGGAGTGCAAGAAGAGAAGGGAGAAGGGAGCCATAGCAGTAGCGCAGAGATAGCCAAGCAGCAGTTACGCTGGGCCAACATAGAGCAACAGAGGGAGTTTCGAATTCAGTTGGAGAGAGAGTTGAGGGTTCATCCAGTAGCCGGAGGGCATTTTCGGAAGAGGAGAAAACTCTAGTCTCACACAACAGTGAGCACCGAGGCAGCCATAACGAGAAGCAGCAACAATGACGTAGTGACAGCATGAGTGACGCAGTCTCTCCGCAGAAATCACGCAGAGACACTCAGAGTGGATGCAGGTCAGTGCCAAAACTTCATGGTAAAGTGAGAACTATCTCACTAATCCTATTCTCATCAGATTTCTTCAGGTGATTGATTGATAAATACAATCACACATTTGTACTCATAATTTCTGCATAATAAAGAAATCCTCATATTTGCTGCACCGGTTTTCCCGAGTTGGGTTTTTTCGGGGACAATTGTCCAAAAATAACAGTGTCTATGTGTGAATACTTGTGCTATTTCTTTCATGTTGTTTATTTATCGTGAAGACTGCAACATATTTTATTTTGATATTTAACATAGTAAAATGTTAAATAATTGTGTGAGAATGCTATAGAAGAAATATAATTGGTAGTTGCAGTAGAATTCTACATTATAGAATTTTCACATGGTATTAGAGCTGTCAGATCCAAATGAAGCAGAGTCAGAGAAGAGACTGCGCAATCCTGAAGCTTTAGAGGGGACGCAGTGCAGAGAAAAGAAACCACAGTTAAGTATGGCAGACTTAGATGTCTTATCCACAGAAAAGAAACCACAGTTAAGTATTGCTAGTGTCATTCATCAGTTGGGCCAGAGATCTTTTTGGGTTTTGCTCCGCTTGCTTGGCAAGCTCAAGTTCCGTTGTTCCTTTATGTTGATGTACTTTTTACCATGGATTAATAAAATGGCTCAGTGATTTGCAGCAGTCTTCTTGCAGATGGCTTTTGCCGAGTTAAGTAAGCTCGGCAAGAAGACTGCTGCAAATCGGCTACGACAAAAGCTGCCACTGAACCCACTGAAGCACAAGTTGAACATCTGAATGATCCTCACACCAATCTCTGAAGCTCTGCAAAACTTCTGAATGAAGTCTCCGCAAGAGAGTTGGGTTGTCGTCCAACACTCACAAATCACCCGAGGGTTTCCGTCCTGGAGCTACAGCTGAAGTAAAGAACCACGGTCTCACTCCTCTCATACAATAAAATAACATGATCCCAAAGATATCCCTCAATGGCCTCCTCCCTTTCTTTTATAGATCTCTTGAAGCCTTCTAGAGCATTATTTTATTCATGGTGCACTTTTCCCTCTTATTAAAATATTCTTTTTTAATGCAGAAAAGAGTAAATCGGCTACCATGTCTCCTCTGGTCACTGAAACTCATGCCCAACCGTCCCATCATGTAGGTATCCTTGTCTCGGTTCCAATGAGCTATTACACTAAGGTGTTCCATCATGTATTCCTCCTGGAATGCCACCTTGAGCGTAATCAGTTGAGTTAAGCCCACAAATAACTAAAATTTCCGAAAGTTGTCGGAATGCACCGGGAATTGGGCAGCGAGGAATCCCATTGCCTGGAATCCCAGAATCGTCAAACTCGTACGTTAGATAGCCCACCGGTCGAAACCGGCCAGGCAACCCGGCCACCTAGGGCATTTCGCCTGTTTTTTGAAAAAACCGGACCTAACCGGCCGGTTAGGTGCTAACTCATCCGCGGACCCACATTTTCGGCGACAGTTATGTTTTAGGGCTGATTTGGAGCCAATGGGAGGGTTCATTTAGCTACTCTTTCCCTATGTGGACCCACGCACGACCAGAAATGAGTTTTAGTGCTGATGTGGAGGTAAGGGAAGCATTGACATTTCATGGTAATGTTAAATTCTTAAAGTAAAAGTGACATTTCCTTTATTTTTCATTTTCATCCTTTTACTTAAATTTTTAACATTACCATGAAATGACTCAGGATGTTTAAGAGTGGTTTTGACCTCATTGGATTTCATATGGAGAAACTAGAATTTTAGGTTTCACTCAAAATTCAGCAGACTTAATGGTTTTCAGGGTTTCATGGTTTGGGAATTTGCAATGTTCCCATTTGATTCTATCATGTGTAAGGGTATGATATTGGCATTTGATCAAGAGCATGAAGTCCTTTAAGAACCTTGATGTACCCTTCAATCAAAGGAAAACAACTAGTTAGACATGCTAATATTTTTCTGTCGCATTTTAAGGT
Source organism: Pinus albicaulis (assembly GCA_034641835.2). Taxonomy (NCBI): domain Eukaryota; kingdom Viridiplantae; phylum Streptophyta; class Pinopsida; order Pinales; family Pinaceae; genus Pinus; species Pinus albicaulis. Next base: position 1,142,230,689 of record CM076582.1, read on the forward strand.
TGAGGAAATGAACCCTTCACTCAAACCAAAATCATTGGTTAGGCATGTTAAACTTTTTCAATTTCTATCATGTTATAAGGTTGAGCAATCCAAGTCTGAAGACTTTGAGCTAGATGATGTTTATGTATCTCTTGTTGATGATCCCATTTCTAGTAGTGATGAATCAATGATGAGTTTCATGAGAGACCATGTTGCTCAATGATTTGTAGTTTTGATGTCTATTTTTGCTACTACTACTACTAAAGTTGTAGAGGAGTTTTAGGAGTCCTCAAACTTTGAGCCATATTATTTATGTAGCTCATGTTGATGATCCCTTATCTAGTAGTGGTGATGATTTTGATCATGATGAGGAGTGATCATGTTGTTGATCACTAATATGTAGTCTTGTATTAGGCCAATGGCCTCATAGCTTGTAGCATTGTTTTTGGACTTTATGGGCCATCTGGAGCCTCATTGCTTATGTATTTTTCGATGATATGTATTGCACTCGGTGCCATTTTGATATATTCACCTTTGCATGGTATATAAATGAGCAAACTTTGCATATTTTGTCTCTATTGGCTTGGGATCATGGTTGCAAATCTTAAAATAGTTTTTTTTATTAAAAAATAATTATTTAATGTATTTTTTTTAAACCTATTTATCAAGTATCCGACCGTCCTGCTAGGACCCTGTCGGTTAGAAACCCTGCTCATTAGGCCACTGTCCCATTGCCACCGGTTCCTAGCTTTTAAACATTGACCGACGAAAGCCAAATCGTTTTCTGATGATGGAATATAACAAGGAAAGCCATTGGACACCATCAAACTCCTCAAAATTCCCCAAAAGCTCCCCCTGAGCTTCCGCCGATAGCACCAATCAGACCAAGGACTCTTCTCTGGTTTCAACTCTAGAAGTCCAAACCCTAACCCCGTTGTAGGTGACACCAAAAAAGGAATAGTACAGACCTTTCCACCCCAAGATTTCTTGCCCTCAAGAAATCCAAATATGTGGTCCACTCCGTTGGCCCGATGCAACCGAGACCTAATGCCTGCATCCCATACAAACCTCCTAGTGCTACTATGTGTCTGTGTCAAGCCACCTGGAATAGACCTTTCAATGTCGGGATCCCAAACTGATCTCTCGCTGTACCTGTCATCAAAAAATCCTCCCGGATCCCCACACCATGATGGCCAATCATCGCCCAAGTACCACGGCTCGGATTGCACACTGTCTCTATGGCTATAACTTATGCTCTAAGAGGTGAAGACCACGTCTCCTGTTGCATTGTATCTATGACAGTGTAATATTCCCCACCAACTTTGTACCAACTCATCACCTCTCTTCAATCCAACACCTGACTAAATCCAATGTTGATCTTGCTCTCTTGAAACTAGGATGAGATGCTGAAGAAATGTTGATTTGTGCCCCATTGCCAATTGGAATCTGTATCATATGTCATGTCTAAGGGCCCCTACTCTGCTGTGCTCCCTACGAAGAATTTCGTACCATCAAGAGGGTACCAACTCATGTTCTCCCGCCAATCCATTGTAGAAGAAGAATCCAATGTAGCAACAACTGCATATGGAACACGCATGGAGTGTTGTCGCCAGCCCGTAATCAACTCACACTACTCTGCCTTGTTTGCCAATAAAAGTTGTCTGTAGAAGAAAACCCCTCTCTCTATAATGGGCCAAAGTGGGCAAGATATGCTACAAGCCCCATCGATGTACTCCTAGAGAATGCTACTCAATGAAAGTACTACAGCTCTGGGCTGACTGAGCAACTCCTACCGTCAACCGTCTCCCGACAGCTCCAATATTTCAGCCAACCAACCCTTGGGCTAGCTCATAAGCAGCAGGTGAGACCAACTGCTCTCTCCTCCAAATGCTCAACAACCTGGTCTGCAACTCTCGGCCAATGGTCTCACAGTCTCTCATACATGATGATAGGATGGATTGCATATGTGCTATGACGGTGTCAGAATTATGTCTCCTAATGTTGAAGAAGCATTGGAACATCTGCAGAACCAAATCATCACACTCAAGATCAAACACGATGACATACGTCTCGAATGTGGCCATACTCCATAAAATCTCAAGCTTCTTCCCAAAGGTAAAGCCTACACTGTTGTCCAAATCCTGAAGTCTCTACTATCAATCTCATAATCCTCCTCATAACATCATCATTGTATGGAGCTATTGGTGCAGTCAACTTCATGATGTAATTGAGGCATAATGCAACTGGAAGTCTAACCCCTTCACACGGTTCCTCCAAGAATTTGGGTTGTATAAGAGCAAGCATTGCTGGTTTTAGAGCCCAAATCAGTTTTTGCCCTTCTTCTTGGCTTATTTTGGACAGGAGTTCATTAAACTCATCTAGTTTGGACATAACTCTCCATGTCATCTTCATGTGTTTCAAATTTGTCCCAAGTGCTGAAATTCTGTGATCGATCCCCAATTCTTCCTGCAAATCTTTTGGCTGTCCCTTTTGAAGGATGGTATAAATTTCTCTTGAAAAGTGTCTACTATTTGGTTTTGTTTTCTGGTCTTCTGCTGCATGATGGTTCAAGGAACCAGCTCCTGTTTTTATTTTTCTCAAACTATTTAGGAACCCCTCCATGGTTCACAATATATACAAGGCTAAACAAAATGAAACCTCCCCCTTGTAATACAAGATATTCTGAACAACAACCTCTCTTTCTGCTTACTAACCACCTCCAGCCACTAGCAACACCGCACATACAAACAGTCTTGCTCACCCAATCAAGGCCCTGACTTATACAAACAACATCAATGGCGTTAAAACAGACATCCGCCATACAACCTCTACTCATGACAGCAACTTACATGTTTTCCTTGCTCAGACCCACATCATACAAGGACTAAAATGCTGTTGAATCGAAATCCATGCCATTGTGCAGCCGTACAGCAGAACACCAATAGACTAACATCTATAGTGGCACCGGTGAAATTCCCCTCGTACAAACATCTTTGTTATGTCAATAATTTTCTGAGTGTGCTTGGGATTGCTTTTGTGAGAATTTGTCAAATGGTTAGGAGATGAACATGTTGTGGGTGACCTTCATAATTTTTCTTCTGGATCAGTGTATTAAGTGCTCAACAAACTCGAAAATAGACTTGCTCTAATTGATATCAAACCCAAAAATTAACATATTGCTGATATTTGACAATATGGAAATGACACCAACATAACAGTTCTTTCTCAACTTGAAACAGGAAAATATGTTGAGCAAATGAGAAAGCGAGTGAACCTGGTTTAGATGCCGACAATAAATTCACAAGCGTGAGTTCTGGGAGCAGTGATAGGAAGTGGTGAAACAGTGATGAACAACAAACAGTTCTGCTCTGTTATAGCAGCAAACACGCATTCATTTATGGGATATGTTGGCCACCGTAAATTTCGATTCCAGAAATGATAACCTTTGAAGACTTGATCCTGGGGAATAAGATTTTTGGCCTAGCTCTTTCATCCTGTCACTGTTGAAATGTCGCCATTGTGTACAGTCCAATACGTCCATATATGTGCATGCCCCCAAATGCAGTAATAAAACTACAACCCACAAAAAATCTTGAGCAACAACATAATATCGGAGGAACACGCTCCTTTTGACCGCTGAGCATAGGCTATCTTTCTGTAGCCTGTCCTCGATATATGGCAGAGATTAATCCTCAAAGAAATCCGACCTCCTGCAGGAAAAATTGACGTCCAAGCAGATTCAGCCCTCCTTGAGAATGTATACGAACCCTGTAATAAATTCGTTGGACAAACAACTACGGGGACTTGTGGAAATTACACTCGGGTTCCAAGTGTCCTTCGATAAACGACGGCTCATAGTCTTGGTTCAATTTTCGGCCCTTGATAACGCCTTCGTCTTCCCAAATAATCACGCACACTGGCCTTTTGAGATTGAGTTCGATCCCTTCCAGAAAATTCTGGCCAATGAAGACGAATCAACGACAAGCTTTCCACAGAAACTCCGCATATGTGTCAATTGCCACTTCAACCTGATTTAGCAATGGAAAATTTGATGCCGGTTTTCGTAATTAATATTTCATGTCTCCATCCATGTGTATGATTTGGCTTTCGGCCTTTGCAAATAATGAGTCGGCTACAGATTTGGGCAATTTGGTTTCATGCGGCCCTCTCATTTCCCTTATAACATCAACACTTTTATTATTACCAGCGGATTCCGCCTCTCTAAGGTGTTCATGATGTTGCGTGGCTTCTTGCCCTTGCTGGCTAAGATCACTCTTTGGAAGAAAATGCTTTCGGATCTCCTTGTGGATTTGGCTTTCAACAGATTTGTCTGCTTGCCCATGTGCCAATCGTATCAGCAATTATTTTGAACAACGATTTTGAATTAATCTCCTCCTTGAAATTCAATTTTCAAAGCGGCCCGCTTCTATGATCTAATCATATGTTGCAGCCTTGGGATTGCTTCACCTCCCATTGAAATTTTGATGTAATTTGGCCTATTCAAACTTGGACTAAATAAATTCAGCCTCTTGATAATTTGATAAAAGCATCCTTAATACTTTTGGTCTGGCAACGAAGTGTCGGCAAAAGATTTTGCCGCACCAAATTGTGTCATATTTCGCTAACTGATTCTCGTTCCGCTGCGAGAACTGGGTGTTTGTTTTCTTTGGAAAAATATATATATGAAGTTGCAGATCCAACGACTCCAACAAATAGATGAATAATCTTCGAACAATAATAGTTGCGATTAAAACCCTTGGATTTTCAAATCAACCCCACGACTGAGCCAAAGTTGAAGCTCTGATACCACTGTAATATTCCAAATGGGATATTTTAACTAAAAATGCAGAAAATAGGCTTGAGCAGTGAAATAAATGGAAATAAACACACAACCACCAATATAACACAATGGATGCCGATAAAATAACTGAGCCATTTTATTAATCCATGGTAAAAAGTACATCAACATAAAGGAACAGTGGAACCTGAGCTTGCCAAGCAAGCAGAGCAAAACCCAGAAAGATCTCTGGCCCAACTGATGAATGACATTGGCAATGATGTAGATGGCTCGGCAAGAAGACTGCTGCAAATCAGCTACGGCAAAAGCTGTCACTGAACCCACTGAAGCACAAGTTGAAGATCTGAATGATCCTCACACCAATCCCTGAAGCTCTGCGAAAGTTCTGAATGAAGTCTCCTCAAGAGAGTTGGGTTTTCGTCCAACACTCACGAATCACCCGAGGGTTTCCGTCTTGGGGCTACGGCTGAAGTAGAGAACCACGGTCTCACACCTCTCATACAATAAAATAACATGATCCCAAAGATATCCCTCAATGGCCTCCTCCCTTTCTTTTATAGATCTCTTGGAGCCTTCTAGAGCATTATTTTATTATTATTTAATTCATGGTGCACTTTTCCCTCTTATTAAAATATTCCTTTTTAATGCAGAAAAGAGTAAATCGGCTACCATGTCTCCTCTGGTCACTGAAACTCATGCCCAACCGTCCCATCATGTAGGTATTCTCGTCCCGGTTCCAATAAGCTATTACACTAAGGTGTTCCATCATGTATTCCTCTTGGAATGCCACTTTGAGCGTAATCCGCTGAGTTAAGCCCACAAATAATTCAAATTTCCGAAAGTTGTCGGAATGCACCGAAACGAAAGCCAAACTGTTCAGATGATGGAATATAACAAGAGAATGCCACCGGACACCATGGAAACTCCTCCAAAAAGCCCCTGACCCCGCTAACCCTGTTGTAGGTGACTCCAAAAAAGGGAATATTACATTGATGAAGATTATAACTTCTAGATGATTGATGTTATATGGTTCAATCTATGTTTTTATGTTTTTTATGTCTAATTCATCATTCTACATGCTTTTGTTGACATATATGCATCAAATTTATATTTTTACCCTTATATAAGTTTACTATTACCATTACTACTAATCTTCTTATATTAATCTCATGTATATTAATATTTAATATTAATACTTTCATAATAATTTCCAATGAAATCTAATAATAATGTTGACATAATCATTACATTGATATTATAAATTATTAATATCCTATGTCTTTTCTTTTGAATTCTTTTTGTCCTAACTAATTCATTAAGAATATTAATTTATTAACAACCAGCCTATATTTATCTTAACTCTGGATCTACCAAGCGCCAAGAGGGATCAAATATTTTTTCAATCTAAAATTTTTTTGCATCTCACAGAAATTTAATCCCTTACAGCATGCTTGGTAGATCTGGAATTAAATGGATCTAGACTGGTTTAGATAAAACAAGTGACTATCTAACATTTCGTGGCTATAAGTTATTGATTCTTTGACTAATTGAATGTATTGACAGTTAAAAATTATTTACAAATGTATTTTGAGAAGAGTTATTTCTGATTCTTTTTTAGTTTTTATTGTTTCATATTTACAACTTTCATAATCGTGGAATTCATGTACTCGTAGACACAAATTATCTATTTTTCCTTTGATCTACGTGCATTGCATTTGTTTGAAGTTTACCACGTTACAGGGATGTAGATTTTCTCTATGCCACTTTTCTTTGTTTTTCTAATCTAATTAAAGTTTACTACTTGGACTTTCTTAGAACAATACACGAAGTATTATATAATGCTTCAAGTTAGATAGAGGAAATATTTTTATTAAAATGGGGTGGGGAAATAAATTCGATTCGTTTTATTTTCTTTGACTAAATTAGGTGGACGTGGGTCATGCCCGTGAAATTAATGAGATTTTTGATGCTATATCCTACGGAAAGGGAGCATCTATTATCCGTATGCTCGAAAGCTACATTGGTGCTTCTGTTTTCCAGGTGAGGGTACAAAACTATCTTCGTTATATTGGAAAAATAGATAATAAATGTCTTTATTATAGTTCTAACAATTCCCTTAACAATATTCAAATATATTTCAAATTCATTCGTTCTTTTGAATTTCCTATTGTATGGGCTTCAGATACTATGTGCTTGAATATTGACATTACTTGACCCTCGAGTTTGATTTCAGTTATATAAAATCAGACTGGTTTAATGTGGAAGTTGGACATCAATGAATGTCATCTAATAAGTACGACAATGATCAACATTGTTTGAAACATAGTTCTATAAATACACAACAAAAATAAAGAATGATTCTCAAGTTGCAAAAAATAATTGTTGCCTGAAACCAAGGGTCAAAAAATCCAGTTTCTTAAATCATTGTACATGAGCTATAATGTAGGGCTTTGATTTTATCTGATGTTGCACGTTACCCCTATATCCCATTTGTCTCTCTTGAGTTTTGCCTCGGAGACACTGACATCTATTTGAAACACATAAAATAATAATAATTATAATAATCATTATAAGCAACATTAAATAACGAAGGGTCATCTATCTAAATGCGTATCTATTCAACTATGTGACCATTCAATGGATTCTTATACACAATGTCACATGTTATTTAATCATCTATCACATTATTGCACCGAGAGGTGCATTATACAGTCTAGTATGAAGGCGATGTGTGAGTTTGTCTGTGCTCAACAAGGAGTTGACACGTGTTCCTCTTAAAATAAAAATAAAATCATTTTTAAATATAAAAGAAATGTCGGCTATAACAAAAAACAAAAATGAATATGCTTGTTTAGTTAGTTTTAATTAAAATCATTATAAAACATCAATAAATTATCCTAACCTCATTATGGTCACTTGATTTGGTGTTGATATTACAACCCAATGTGGTAAAAATATTTCACTCACTCTTAATCTTAAGTAAAATATTTCGAAGTCTAATTGAAATAATATAATTTCATATCAACTTTAAAAAGAGACAAACTAATTAGAAGTGAAAAAAAGGTGTAAGATTTTTAAACCTTATATTTAAAAAAAATATTTCAACGCATCATTTTGAACAAACCATTTGAAGATTTATGTTAAATTATATATATATATATATATATATATATATATATATAATTTTAAAAGAAAATAATTTAATGTTGTATATCATAAAATATCCAATGTCCAAAGAAAAAAAATAATTGAAAGTTTATATACATATATATATATAAAGTAGTTCCTAATAAGAATAATAAGAGGGAAATGTATAATTTATTCAATTCTTAATATAAAATTAATATGTGACAATTAAAATTATTCATAATAATAAAAAATTCCAGTGGGTCATTAATAAAATAGTTTAATATGTAGGACTATGTGTTAATTTTTATGGTATGTTTTATGCTTGCAAAAATTATTTCGATGCCTTATCATTATTGACAGTAATTGTAGATAGAACATAAACAATACATACAAGAAGATATGAGATGATTTTATTACAATTGAGGGTCCCAATTATATATCTAGGTAGGTACCCATTCACAAATGGTCTTGTCCTTGGAGACATGACTCTTCAACACTAATTATTAGTTAATTATATATATATATATATATATATATATATATATTATTCATAGCAGGCTTCTAGGAAGGGGAATTAGCCCCAAGTTGCACTCTTTAACACTCCCTCTCAATTAGGGAGGAATTCCACTTGTCAACATTCATCCATTGCTATGCCATCGTGTCCATCATGTGCCATATCTGAAACTTGTCTCGTCTCTGTTGAAGATTGATATCATTGTCCTATAAGAAATGATTGAAAGAGGGTGGGTCACAAGACCCTGCCACTCTTGCCAAAATGACAGAGGCAAGTCCTCATGTCCAGGGATAGAACCCCTACCAGGCTTGATCCTTAGTGATCAAGTTGTTGAATATCATGCATCATAGTCATAGGGAATATAGTAGTACCTGTCGCGTCCGTTGGTAGTACTAATTAACGCTAACCAATTTTCCCAGCTCATTCGCCAAATGAGAGGTACTTCCCAAGAGTCCTAGACTACAAGGGTAGGATGTATGTTGGGTTTTCCATAGGGGAAGGTGAACCACTCGCCCTGTTTTCGTAATCCATAGGTGAAGGTGAACCACTCACCCTATGCCCACATGCTAGGGTATGTACTCCACAGGGGAAGGTGAACCACTCACCCTGTGCTCATATAATGTATTCCATACAGAAAGGTGAACCACTCACCCTATGCTCACATGTTGGGGTATGTACTCCACAGGGGAAGGTGAACAACTCACTTTGTGCTCATATAGCTCCAAGAAGTACCCCACGCTCTTAGGAGTGTTAGTTTTTGTAGCATCGAAGGTGTTTTAGTCTCGAAACTTTGTGGAGAGGCTAAAACACAAGAGTTCTCCATAACCTAGAAATCGTTTCTCGAAATTCTACCTAGAAGTGTCTCAATTAGATTATTAGCCGATATTTAAATATTTCCAAAGTCTAAACTTAGGAAAAATGGTTAATTAATCAATATTAATTGAGAAAGGTGTGAATAATCTAGAAACTCACATGGATTGATCTAGAATAATCTCAGCCATCAATTGTGTTTTAATCTTGGTCGTAGGAGTCCCAACTAGAGATTATAAGAGGAGGTCGATGGGTAGATGGAGGATTCACACTTGAGATCGATTTCCTTGGGCAGTTTGATTTCTCCAAAGAGCGACAACAGTTGCCGAAAGATTTCGAGCCAAAGAAGGGAAGCAGAGACAGAGAGGGGCAGTGATAGCGAGTTCAGAGGAATTTTTCCAGTTCCAGAGAGTCAGATAGAGGAGGCCAAGATTTTCTCTAGGAGGCTGCACAGAGGCAACGCAGAGCCTCAGAAGAGTAGTTTGATCCAGCTGAAGAGGAAGATGTTTTCAATTCTAGAATTCGGGAAAGTTTTCCAGAGGATTGGAGAAGCATTTTCCTAGTCAGCAACAGGCAAGACATCTAGATTGGTAGTTGATTCAGGCAGTGTGTTTGGAAGGTAGCACTAGGTGTTGACTTTTGTAGCATCAAAAAGTGCTGTAAGCCCCAAATTTGGTGGAGAGGCTTAGACACTGGTATTTCAAAGAACCCAGAAACCGTTTGTGAAAATTCCACTCGGTTAATGTTTTATTAAAATAATTAATTATTTTAATGGAGATCCTAGATATAAACTTAGGGAAATTAAATAATTAAAGGACATTAATAAAACATAGTGAGAATAATCTAGAAAAGGCAGAGATCAAGTCATGTTATAATCTTAGCCATTGATTAGAAAACTAGTTTTGGTTGTTGATTTCTCAACGAGAAGACTATAAAGGAAGCCTTGAGGGTCATTTGGAAAGACGCACACAGAGTGAATCATGAGATCGAATTCTTCTGACGGAGCAGTCCTCAGACGAAGATTAGATTTAAGTGATTCAGTGCAATGAGGGGCAGAGTAGCTTCCGGAGAGAAATATTTTCTCAGCTGGAGAATCATCAGCAGAGAGAGGCAGGAAGACGTCCAGTGGAGCCAGTCTGGGTGATGCAGAGGTTGCGCAGAGCTAGTCAGGAATGCACAGAGGTTCAGAGGGGTTCCGAGATTCAGCTGGAAGTCAAGGTGTGAGATCGGGAGGCCTAGATTTGTGGTTCCGGGAGTCAGATCTATTTGTTGTTGGGGTGACACAGTGCCTAGAGGAGGTGACGCAGGGGCTATGCAGAGACCTCTAGAGGTAGATTTTCCAGTGACCGGATCAGCCAGATTTTCCAGTGATTGTGTGAGGTAAAACTCACAATTTCTTTCTGCCAGTATTTATCTCTGTAACTGAATAACCCCTGGAGGTATTCAACGATGTATTCAGAAACAACTACTGCTGCACCGATTTTCCCGCATTGGGTTTTTCCGGGGACTTAGTCCAAAAATAATTGTGTCCTATCTGTGATTGATTTCTTGCTTAGTTTACTTGTTTCAGAATCATATTTATTCAGTGTAGGTTGCTTCAGTAGTTACTTTAATAATTCAAATCTAAATTAATTATGTAAATGTAATTTACTTAATAGAAGTACACTCAGTTGATGCAGTAGGATTCCTTAGATTGTCAGATCTAGAAATTTTCACATGGAATCAGAGCGTTTGATGTGAAACAGGAAGAGCAGATCTGAATCTAAAGTGAAGGCCGAATTGCTGCAGCAGTAGTAGATCGAATCCCTAGAGGGATTGCACAGATCTAGCCAAGAGGGCTAAAGTTTCAAGGTTGTCTCTCTTTGAGTGAGTTGACAAAGAGGTAGGAGTTCCGGTTCGAGATTTTGCTAAGGCAGAGGGAGCTGCGCAGAGCCTTCACGTAGAGCCAGAGGGACGCAGTTTTTCTGCAGGTGGTTGTCGGAGCAGTGAAGCGTCAGAAGAAAGGAAACGCACATAGAGGGGATGTAATATCGCCAATTAGCAGTCAGCTAATTGGGAATATGAATTTTTGAAATTTTTGGCTTTTCCTAATGTTAGATAGGAATAATGTGGATTGGGACCCACAAATCACAATAAAGTAAAGCAGAAGTATTTTCCTATAGTTATAGGGAAAAATTGCGACCTAGGTGGGGGCCGGGAGAGCTAATGAGAAGGCTCTGTGCTGGGCTGAGTGGCAGCGCTAAGATTGGCCAAGGAGGGGCAGCGTAGGCGTGGCCAGTGAGGGGGCAGTGCAGTCCTAGGTGAGGTCCAAGAGGGACGTTGGGCTGTTGGAGACAAAAGGAAGAAGGCAACTCATTGTTCATCATTCATTCACCAAGTATTTTTCTGTCTTCGTTGACTGAGCATGCTTGAGCTATTGAGCCAAGTCTGCAGTGTTGTTCAGCACAAGAGATCTTCAAGCAGAGATCTGAACCTCTGCCTCGAGGGACTTCGAGTGCCCGCTCAAGAGAGGAGATTCTATCATTATGTGAGGAGGATTCAGAGATACACCATCAGGGGTACGTAGTCCCTTCAGGACAGTGTAGAGACATCCCAGGCTGTGCAGTGATTCCGCAGTCCAGCCAAGGAGGAGTGTTGGAAGAAGGGAGTTGAGGAGGAGAGTTGCCAGAGGATTTGGAGGGGAGGCTAACCACCTCCTACCAGGGATTTTGGTGGCATTTCAGAGGCATTTCCCAGCAGATTCAGCCAGGAGGTCGAGTTACCCAGCAGATCAACATGCCAAGCCCAAAGGGGCAATTTTCCGGGGTCAAGCTGTAATATTCCTAATTAGCTGATAGCTAAGTAAGAATATTAAATTTTTCCAATTTTGTTTTCTTAAGTTTAGTAGGTGAATAAAAGGGTGAAGGGACCCGTAAACCCAACAGTTTGAATAAAACCACTTTTCCAGAGCTAGTGTGAACATCGCAACATCTTGTGGGGCCAAGAGGCCAAGAAAGTAACGTAGCATGTCTGAATGCCAAGGGGCCAAGTGATAGCGCAGTTAATGAGTGGACCCAAGGTTGTTGGGGTTTCACAAGAATAAAAAGGGCGTGAGGGCAACCATGGAAATCATTCTTGATTATTCTGATTTTCTAGTCTTTACGACTTGAGCATGCTTAAGCTGTTTAGCCGAGTTTGCAGTGTTGTTTAGCACACAGGTGTCTCCGAGCAGAGATCCCAACCTCATCCTCAGGGGACTTCGAGTGCCCGCTCAGGAGAGGAGTATTTGAGGAGACTTCATTCAGGAGTTTCACGGAGCTTCAGGAGAGGATTCCTACAATCCGTCTTGAGTTGATTTTATTATCCGGCATCAGGCCACTTGCAGCCCCTCTATACTAGCGTAATCACTCAGTGACTTATGCAGTCCAGCAGCAGAGAGATCCAGGAGAGGGTGAAATTTCATAGCATTCCCGCTTGGAATCTAGTGAAGGGGTCAGCCTTTCGATAGTTGAGTTTTGGAGAGTAGTTGCAGACATTTTCTCTTTCAATTCAGCCCATAGCTCTACATACCCAACAAAATTCGAAATTAGAAGAGGGCCAAGCATAGAAAGGCCAAATTTTGAAGATTGGAGTTTGGGAAAAATCTTTGTGGGTTTTTTTAGTAGAGTCCGTGGTTAAAATCCCAGAATTTTCTGAGCAAAATATTAGTCCATTTACGCAATCCCTACTCAGCCAACAACTATAGGAGCTAGGCAAAAAATGGCAGATTTTGAAAGTTGGAATTAGAGAAAACCATTTTTGGGTTTTTTGGATTTTTTAGTAGAGTCCCTGGTTAAAATCCCATAATTTTATGTGCAGCAGATAAGCTCAATTATGCAGTCCCTACTCAGTGAGCAGCTACAGGAGCTAGGGAAAAAGGGTCAGATTTTGAAGGTTGGAATTAGAGGAAACCCTTTCTGGGGTTTTCTGGGTTTTTCTGGGTTTTGGGCAAGGATCACCTTCCCAAATTCCTAGATTTTTCTAAGTAGTAGAAGTAGCCCAACCGGACATCCGAAGTCAGCCAACAACAACATTTCCAGCAGGGCAGTGTAGAGGGAGAGTTCAACAGAGCAGCAGTAGAGCAGTGTTTGGGTGGGAGAATCTGAGGGCCACTCCAGCCAGATTAGCCGGTTAGAGTGCTATCCTTTTTAGAACTGTTGTACTTATTTTTCATCTCCAATATTTTAATAAAATGGCTCAGCAACAGTGTTTGGCTCTTTTCTGGCATTTTTAATGTGTTTTACATAATGCTTTAATTTAAGTCTATTATTGCTTGTATTACTGTTATTTTTCCATTTGGGATATTACACAAGCTTTCTGGAAACTCTTCGCAGGTCTTTGTGGGTTTGGTGAGTAGAGCCCGGGGTTAAAAACCTTGAATTTTCTGAGCACGGGAGATAAGTCAAACAATAGACCGAAGTCAGCGAGCAACATTAGTTCTAGGACTGGCAGCGCAAAGGGAAAGCCACGCAGAGCACATAACATCAAAGATTTTTGTTCGGTTTAGAGCTGTTCTTCAGTTTGCTTAAACCAGGCCGAGGTGCTATCCTTCTAAGCACCAATTTTGTACTCTTTCCGACAAATTTAATAAAATGGTTGAGTGCTGGATTCGGCTTCATTCTATGTGTTTTTAATGGTGCTTCTATTTTGCTGTAGTTAATTGTCTATTTTGCACTTTTATTACTGTTAACCCCCATTTGGGGATATTACAGTGGTGTCAGAGCCATGTTGACAGCATTCTGGAGGTCGAAGAGAGAGAGATGGCACACAAGTATGGAAGAGATGAGGAGAAGGAATTTTCCCACCACCTTATGAAATCGGTGCAAGATCTCTCCAAGAAGATTGAGGAGATGGGTCAGAAGCTTGGCGGAGACATTACGCAGAAGGGAATTCAAGGGGAATTCCAGATTGGGGAAGGATATGGAACTTCACGCCACCAGGTTGGTCCTCACACTACATAGTAGGTGGTGCCACATAGTCCACCACGCTCTACCATTCCCACATTTCTAGCCTCAAGAGTAGGAGGACACAAGAGCGGGACGTGGCTCATTATGGAGAGTATTTTACGGAGTATTAGTCCTACGGACCGGAGTTTGGAGAAGCCCTCACCTTCAACGAGTTTTTCTTGTTGAAGAACAACAATAGACCCAAGGGCGAAGCTAGAGGAGGAGGGTACACACAGGGGAGTGACCTGCAGCGTACCGTAGCAAGGCATTTTCTGCCAACTTTTGATGGGTCATCAAAGAGTTCTGTAATATTCCGAATAGGAAATAAACAACAATTAAAAGCAACATAAACAAAAACTACAACAAATAGAGAGACATCATGAAAAACACTACAAACATGGAGAAAAGCAGAGCCATTTTATTATAAATCGGAAAGAGGGAATGAGTACAAAAGGTGATCAGAATGATGGCACCTTGGCTTGCTCAAGCCAAGTTGAAAACACTCTCAAAACCCTGCTAGGAATGGCTGCTTCCTCTTTGGACTGCATAACTCCTTGAGTTGCTGCTGCTGCTAGAAACCACTGCCTCTAACTGGGCTAGAGTTGCTCTTTCGGGCTATTCCCCTGCTCAGAAAATTATGAAACTTTGGGTATGGACTCTCCTCCAAAATCTCAGAAAAACCCAGGAAGGAATTCTGGAAAGGCTGACCCCAAAATTTGACCCCCTTGGGAAAATTACGCACTCCTGGTGAGTACGCTGGCCACTGAGATGATTGACTGGAAATGCTGCCCACAAACTGCTCCACAAGATCGCTAGTGAAGGGTTGGTCCCCTCACACCTCTCCTGGATTGAAGCTACTGAATATCCCTCTCTCCCGGAGCTTCCCTCCTCAAAGACTGCGTAACTCTTATGAGAGACTGCGTTGCCTCAAGACTGCGTAACTCCTGGATGGCTAACGTCCACCAAAACACCGCGTACACCCGTGTGTTGAACAACACTTGCAGACTTAGCTAAACAACTTAAGCGTGTTCAATATCTGTTAGACAAAAATTCTGAAGATGCATAATAGAATGAATGAGTAGCTAGCCTCTCCCTCTTATGCTTGAGACCCTAGCTTTCCCTTGGGCCCCACTAATCTGCGTTGTCTCCTCATGCCACGATGTCCTGCCTACACTGCGCTGTCTTGGCCCACGCTGCCACTCCGTTGCATGACCCATGCTACCTCTGCTCTGCATGACCCACGCCGCCTCTACACTGTCCCTCTCCCTGCGCTGTCACTTGGCTCCCCTGGGCCCCATGATAAAGTTAGAATAATGTTAAGTGACTTTAGGGAGTTTATTTATCCTAAGCTGGGTTATGGGTCCCATCACCCCTTTATTTTATGACTGAACATTAGAATAGCAAAATCTGAGCAAAAATTAATATTGCGAATTTGCTGCTACTAATTGGGAATATTACCGTCCTCCCCACCAAAATGTTGCTTGTCCTCAAGCAACTGCAAATATGGGTGCTGCAAAATCTTCTGACTCTCCCAAGTGGCATCCTCATCCGACAGATTTCTCCATCTCACCAGATAGTCCTTAACCGTCCTGCTCCGTAGCTGTCTCTTCCGGGTGTTTAAGATGGCTTTTGGTTGTAACACCAAATGCCCCTCATCATCTGTAGGTGGGAGCTCCTCTATTGCAGTCACATGCTGCCCCAATGCCTTTTTCAGGCATGATACATTGAAGATGTTATGTATCCTGCTACCCGCGGGCAACTCTATCTCATAAGCAACCTCCCCTATTCGACGGATCACTCTGTAAGGTCCATAGAAGCGGGGCTTGAGCTTCTCGGGCCCCTTCTGCTTTAGCGTAGATTGCCAGTAAGGTTGAAGTCGGAGGTAGACCAAGTCACCTACCTCAAATTGTCTCTCTACCCGCCCTCTATCGGCATATAGCTTCTGCTGATTCTGCGCTGTGGATAAATTGTCCTTGAGAGCTCGGAGTATATCTTGGCTCTCTTGGATCCAATCCTTGGCCCTAGGGGCCTTACTAGCTCCAAACATAACATCAGCAAAAGTCAGAGCATGATATCCATATAAAGCATAAAATGGAGACATACCAATAGACATGTGGAAAGTGATGTTGTAGCAGTGTTCTCCCAAATGTAGCCAACACAGCCATGCCTTCTGCTGCCCCGTGACATAGTTCCGTAAGTAGCCTTCCAACCACTTGTTCACTATCTCCATCTGCCCGTCCGTCTGAGGGTGATAGCTGGTACTAGGAGTTAACTCTGTACCCACCAAACGAAAGAGCTCCTGCCAAAATCTGTGCATGAAACGGTTGTCCCTGTTGCTGAATATTGTCTTTGGAAGACCATGCAATCTGAAAACATCACGGAAGAATAGCTCTGCCACATGTGCCGCTGTATACCGTGTTGATATGGCGATGAAGTGAGCATACTTTGTCAATCGATCAATGACCATAAAGATGCAATCCTTGCCCTGCATCGTGAGCAACCCAGTGATAAAATCCATAGAAGTGCTTTCCCACTTTCCTTCCAAAATGGGAAGCGGCTGTAGTAATCAGGCTGGGTGGCTCATCTCCCCCTTGTTCCTCTGACACACCTCGCACTCCTTGACATGCCGAAGTACGTCCTCCTTGAGGCCTCTCCAAGAGAACCTCTCCCTGATAGCCTTGTAAGTCTTCGTAAATCCCTGATGGCCTGATATTGGTGAATCGTGGGATGCACGCAGTATCTTTTCCTTGAGTTGAGAATCCCTAGTCAAGAAGATCCTATCTGTGAAGTAGATGAACTCATCCATCATCCTGTATTTGTCATCTGTAACCTGACCATCTAGCACCTCACAAGCAAAGCGGTCCTTGGAGTACTCCACTAGCAGTTGAGCCCTCTAGTCTGTATCTATGCTCATCAAGGACAACGCTGCTGGCTTGCGTGATAGAGCATCTGTCACTAAATTGTTCTTCCCTTTGACATACTCAATGTCAAAGTTGTAAGCCTGGATCTTACTGACCCACTTCTGCTGCATCTCCTACAACTGTTTTTGCTCAAGGAAAAACCGGAGGATGTTGTGATTAGTACTCACCCGAAACCTGTTGTCCACCAAATACTGCCGGAACTTGGCCATTGCATGCATACTGGCCAGCATCTCCTTTTCATATATCGGATACAACCTTTCATGTGGTAGTAACTTCCTACTCTCGAATGCTATGGGGTGGCCTCCCTGCATCAAAACTGCGTCTACCCCATCTCCTAAAGAATCATACTCCAGAATGAAGGGTTGTGTGAAATCCAGCAAAGTCAACACCGGGTAGCTGCTCATCACCTCCTTGAGCCTGTCAAAGACCCTCTGCGCAGTATCCGTCCAGCTGAATGCCCCCTTCTTGGTGAGATCTGTGAGGGGTGCAGCAAGCTGGGAAAATCCCTTGACAAACTTCCTGTAGTAGGTGTAGATGCCTACAAACCCCCAGAGTTCTGTCACATTCCTCGGCTCTGGCCATTCTCGGATGGCTCGGATCTTCTCCTTGTGGAATCTCGCTCCGTCCTCACCAATGATATGCCCCAAATAGAGCATCTTTGTCAATCCGAACTCGCACTTGGAGAGCTTAGCATAAAAATGTTGCTCCTCCAAAATACGCAGTACAACCTCAATGTGCTGCAAGTGCTCCTCCCAAGTGCGGCTGTATATAAGGATGTCATCAAAGAATACCAGCACGGACTTCCTCAATTGACCACAGAAGATGTGGTTCATGCAAGACTGGAAAGTGGCCGATGCATTGGTTAGCCCGAAGGGCATCACCAAAAACTCAAAGTGGCCATAATGGCACCTGAAAGCAGTCTTGGGGACATCTTGGTCCTTCACTCAGATCTGATGGTATCCCGACATCAGATCGATCCCGGAGAAGAACTTCGATCCCCTCAGCTCATCCATCTACTCATCTATCCTAGGAATGGGGTATCGGTTCTTCATCGTCTTTTTATTAAGTGCCTTGTATTCGATGCACATCCTCGGTGTGCCATCCTTCTTCTTCACCAGTACGACAAAAGAAGCAAATGGGCTAGTACTAGGCCAGATGTGTTCCAGTGCTAAGAGCTCATGGATAGCTCTCTCAATCTCATTCCTGTAGGCCTTGGGGTGCCTATAGGGTGTGGTGATCTCTGCCTGGATCCCTTGCTCCAACTCAATGGTATGCTCAAACCCCTGGTCCGGTGGCTGCCTCGGTGGTATGTCCCCAAAAACCGTGGAGTACCTGTCCAATATAGACTATACATCTGGTTGAATTACCTACCCTGTGGCCCTTGCCTCCGAAATACACAGTTCTAATGCCCACTCTATGTCTCCCTTCCGGAAGTCTGCCTCCATCCGGTGTGTTGAAACTATCTGCGGAGGATATTTGTGCATGCCCCTGATCATCACATGCTTTCCGCTATTCTTATCCGTCCACTCCATCTCCAGTCTCCCAGTCTGTGGTGACCTTACCTAGTGTAATCAGCGACTGCACTCCCAATACCACATTGGTATGCGGGATGTCAACCACAAAGAAGTGGTCTGTCGTAGTGTAGGTCCCCATGGTCATTGCTAAGGCCGGAACATATCTTGCACAAAAACCCGAAAAAACCCAGGAACGAATTCCGGAAAGGCTGACCGCGAAATTTGACCCCCTTGGGAAAATTACACACTCCTGGTGAGTACGCTGGCCACTGAATATCCCTCTCTCCCAGAGCTGCCGTCCTCAAAGACTGCGTAACTCCTGTGAGAGATTGCTATGCCTTAAGACCGCATAACTCCTGGATGGTTGATGCTGCGTTCTCTGCTATGAAAACTCAAGGTGAAGCTCCTCACCTGAGTGGCCACTCGAAGTCCCCCGAGGTTGAGGTTGGGATCTCCGCTCGGAGACACCCATGTGCTGAACAACACTTGCAGACTTAGCTAAATAGCATAAGTGTGCTTAATATCTGTTAGACAAAAATTCTGAAGATGCATAATAGAATGAATGAGTAGCTAGCCTCTCCCTCCTTTTATGCTTGAGACCCTAGCTTTCCCTTGGGCCCCACTAATCTGCGTTGTCTCCTCATGCCACGTTGTCTTGCCTACACTGCGTTGTCCTGGCCCATGCTGACATTGCGCTGCCTGGCCCACGCTGCCTTTGTGCTGTCCCTCTCCCTGCATTGTCACTTGGCTCCCCTAGGCCCCATGTTGAAATTAGAATAATGTTAAGTGACTTTAGGGAGATTTTTATCCTAAGCTGGGTTATGGGTCCCATCACCCCTTTATTTTATGACTGAACATTAGAAAGGCAGAATTTGAGCAAAAATTAATATTGCCAATTAGTTGCTGCTTGGGAATATTACAAGTTCAACCAAAGCATGGGTGGAGAAGTTGGACATCTATTTCCAACTTAACCAGATGACATAGGTGGAGGCCATCAAGGTAGCTGCGTTGCACTTGGAGGGAGAAGCCCATGACTGGTGGTTTCATGGGATGACTACGCTAGGTCACTCAGGGGTGACAGCATACGATGACTTCACTAAGAGGGTGTTGGAGAGATTTGGTTGGAGGGATCCAGAGGAGCACTTTGGGGAGTTGACCAAACTCAAGCAGACGGGGAATCCTGAGACCTACATCTCAGAGTTCTTGAGGTTATCAGTGATGGTTCTGGATCTGTCGGAGCCCAGGAGGATCTTTATTTTTATAGATGGGCTGGTAGAGCCATTGTGTGGGTTGGTAAGGTCAACTAGACCCACTACGTTGTAGGACACAGATGGGAGGACTCGGGATTTGCAGGATGCATTACCGAGGACTAGGGTCCCCATACCCAAAAGACCAACCTTCCAGCAGAGAGGAAGGTACATGAGAGCTCCACCCCCGAGAGGTAACCAGGGCTGGGGGCCATTAGATGATGACACCCAGAGAGATCTGAGGAGGAAGAAGCTCTGCTTCACATGCCAGAAGCCATGGGCACCGGGTCAGAAGTGTGTTGGAGGAAAGGAACACTACATTGAGGTCTACTCAGATAGCGAGGGAGAGGAGGAGACACTCTTTGAGATGGGATGAGATGACTGCGTAGCAGGACCAGGAGAAGGTCTTCCACCACCACCTCCTCTAATAGCAGCAAGGTCAGCGTTTGCACCGACCTGAGGGGTTCTTGCATCTTTGCGGGGGATACCCAAATACTTAACGCAGAGAGTCCGAGGGACAGTTAGGGATAGCGTGTCTCAGTGCTAGTGGAAAGTGGAGCCTCACACAACTTCATAGATTCCCAGATGGTGCAGAGGCGGGGTATCTAGATAGATGTGTTTGATGGATTCTCTGTACTAGTTTTGGGAGCTAGAGCCATGTAGTGTGTGCGGTATGTTCTGGCTTTGAGGGTGACCATGGGCACATACTCGATGACAGACCATTGCTTTGTGGTCGACATTCCGGACACCAACATGGTGTTGGGGGTCCAGGGGCTCATCACTCTAGGTAGAGTACTACCGATTGGCAGAAGTTGGAGATGGAGTTCCTAGATAAGGAGAGCGAGAAACAGGTGATGTTTAGGGGCATGCATACATAACCCCCTCAGACAGTTTCTGCACATAGGATGGAGGCAAACTTCAGGCAGGGACACATTGAGTGGGTAGTTGAGCTGATGATTTCAGAGGCAGATGGTACAACTCAACCCCTGCACCCCGATGTATGGGCCATCCTAGACCATTACTCCACGGTTTTCGGTGACATTCCACCAAGGAAGCCACCTGACAAGGGGTTTGAGCAAACTATTGAGTTGGATCCAGGCATTCAGGCCGTGATCACAACCCCCTATAGGCATCCCACGACCTACAGGGGATCCCGCCTGAAGTCTTCCTCCAAAACCCTGGAAAAACCCAGGAACGAATTCCGGAAAGGCTGACCCTGGAATTTGATCCCCTTGGGGAAATTACACACTCTTAGTGAGTACGCTGGCCACTGAGATGAATGACTGGAAACGCTGGCCACGAACTGCTCCAAAATATCACTAGTGAAGGGCTAGTCCCCTCACACCTCTCTCGGACTGAAGCTACTAAATATCCCTCTCTCCCAAAGCTGCCCTCCTCAAAGACTGCGTAACTCCCGTGAGATACTGCGCTGCCTCAAGATTGTGTAACTCTTGGATGGCTGATGCTGCGTTCTCTGCTATGAAAACTCAAGGTAAAGCTCCTCACCTGAGCGAGCACTCGAAGTCCCCCGAGGTTGAGGTTGGGATCTCCGCTCGGAGACACCCGTGTGCTGAACAACACTTGTAGACTTAGCTAAATAGCGTAAGCGTGCTCAATATCTGTTAGACAGAAATTCTGAAGATGCATAATAGAATGAATGAGTAGCTAGCCTCTCCCTCCTTTTATGCTTGAGACCCTAGCTTTCCCTTGGGCCCCACTAATTTGCGTTGTTTCCTCAGGCCACGCTGTCCTGTGGCCTGCCTACACTGCGTTGGCCTGACCCACGCTGCCACTGTGCTGCCTGGCCTATGCTGCCTCTACGTTGTCCCTCTCCCTGCGCTATCACTTGGCTCCCCTGGGCCCCATGCTGAAATTAGAATAATGTTAAGTGACTTTAGGGAGTTTATTTATCCTAAGCTGGGTTAAGGGTCCCATCACCCCTTTATTTTATGACCAAACATTAGAAAGGAAAAATCTGAGCAAAAATTAATATTGCCAATTGGTTGCTGCTAATTGGGAATATTACAAGTTCAGCCAAAGCATTGGTGGAGAAGTTGAACATCTATTTCCAACTTAACTAGATGACATAGGTGGAGGCCATCAAGGTGGCTACGCTGCACTTGGAGGGAGAAGCCCATGACTGGTGGTTTCATGGGATGACTATGCTAGGTCACTCAGGGCTGACAACGTACGATGAATTCACTAGGAGGGTGTTGGAGAGATTTGGTCGGAGGGATGCAGAGGAGCACTTTGGGGAGCTGACCAAGCTCAAGTAGACGGGGAATCCTGAGACCTACATCTCAGAGTTCATGAGGTTATCAGGGATTGTTCGGGATCTGTCGGAGCCCAGGAGGATCTTTATTTTTATAGATGGGCTGGCAGAGCCATTGCGTGGGCTAGTAAGGTCAACTAGACCCACTATGCTGCAGGAAACAGATGGGAGGACCCGTGATTTGCACGATGCATGACCGAGGACTAGGGCCCCCATACCCAATAGACCAACCTTCCAGCAGAGAGGAAGGGACATAAGAGCTCCAACCCCGAGAGGTAACCAGGGCCGGGGGCCATTAGATGATGATGCTCGAAGAGATTTGAGGAGGAAGAAGCTCTATTTAACATTCCAGGAGCCATGGGCACCGGGTCACAAGTGTGCTGGAGGAAAGACACTACATTGAGGTCTACTCAGATAGCGAGGGTGTTAATTTTGGACAACTAGGTCCAAACTCCATGTTGTGATGCTCATATGAAGATGCCAATATTTTTATTGAATTCCTCTTTCGATGAGGTACAAGATCGATCTAAAGATCATCTTGATCCGATGAGCAGAACATTTATTTTGAATTTATTCAAAATATGTGTAGGTCGGCCTGAAATTGAAATGTAGGCTTGAAGTCCCAGCAGATGTGTTACACACCCTCACTGATGGATATATATAGGTCAACGTTGGAGGTCATTTTCACTCATCCATCACATCACATCCTCTCTCCTCATTTGATTGGTTCGAGTATCTATTGGAGTCTCTTCATCACTCACACGTGGGAAAAATTAGCAGCTAGGGTTTCAGATTGTCTAGGGTTTCCAACGCAGAAATTGACCAGCGTTGACATTGGCCAACGCTTGGTCAAATTGACCCGAAACTCTCCCAAAATTTCGATTTCCTCAATCCGCATTTTTTGGCACAAATCCCAATGTTGGATGTTGGCTTTGACTTGGCTGCATTGACTTTGTTGCTGCTGCTATTTGTGTTGACCGTTGACTATGACAGTGTTGACTTTCGTTGACTTTTGGGGTGGACTGATCTGGCTGTCCTAGAGGGTTGTGTGACACTTCTGTTTGGCTGACCGTATTGAGACTTTGCTGGTTGAAGCATCCTGTTGACCGCCGTAACGCACCAACACACTTATATATTTTGGCTTCTCTTCTATCGTTCTACTAGTATGTTCTATCAACATTTTACTTTATTGTTTATTTGATTTCTAACTGATATTGGGATAAAAATTAAAGTTGCATCAAGCATAGAACATCTACAAAATTTACATGGTATTAGAGCTGAGGTGAAGACAAAGCCCTAGTTTGTAGCAATCACCGAAAAAGAGCATGGGTTCCTCTAACTACAATGGCTTTAAGACTGATGACAAATTAACTGGGAAGGAAGACTTCCATGCTTGGAAGATGACATTGGATCTTATGTTGGAAGACCAAGATGTCATAGACTATGTGCAGGGTAAAATTCAAGAGCCTCCATCCACTGCAACTGCTGCTGCCAAAGCTAAGTACAAGAAGGGGGAAATCAAAGAAAAGCTGATGATAAGGGACTCAATTCATAAGAGTCTGGTTGCCTACATCTCTGAGCTGTCCACATCCAAGGAGATGTATGATAATTTGGTCAACATGTTCAAGGCCAACAATGCGAATCAAGTCCTATTCTTCAAGAACCAATTGAAGAATCTGAAGAAAGGCAGGGATGAGTCTGTTCAATCATATTTTCTGAAGCTGACCGAAATCAGGAATAATCTTCTGGCTATTGGGGAGACAATAGCTGATCAAGAGATGGTTCTCACCACACTTGGAGGTCTCTCATCCGAATGGCATGTATTCAACACTACCATTTTCAATAACAATGTCATACTTGATTTTGACGAAGTATTATCGAGCTGCGTACAAGAAGAGACAAAGATGAAGGAATATGAAAATGAAGGAAATGTTGCCTTCACTGCTCACACTAAGAAGAAGAACTTTGGTGGTCCAAGGAACAAGGGAAGAGCAGGGGCCCAAGGAAAGAAAGGCAAGTGTTACACTTGTCACAAGCCAGGTCACTATGCTAGAGAATGCCCTTTCAAGAAGGATTCTCCTGATGATGATGACAACAACAACAACCGGAGGAATGGCAATCAAAGGAACAACAGGTTCAAGGGGAAGAGGAAGGCTCCCTCTGGCGGAAATGGGCAACCTTTCAAAAGGTCGAGAAATTCCAAGTATGAGGAATCAAATGTTGTTGATAAAAGAAATGAATTCATTCTTGTATCTACTCTCTCTGCTGCATCTCCACCCGACACTATGGATGTCTGGTTGATAGATAGTGGTGTCTCAAGGCACATGACTGGGTTCAAGGAAGCACTTTCTGATATGGTTGAGAAGGATGTTAATCTGAAAATTATCCTTGGAGATAATGCCACATATCCTGTGAAAGGGATAGGGATTGTGACCCTCCACTTGTCTCAAGGTCAAGTCCTTCGTTTACAAGATGTACTATACGTACCTGATTTGAAGAAGAACCTTGTGTCTATATCGACCATGGAATACAAAGGTTTCAATGTGGCATTCATAGATGGGAAGGTGCGTATCTGGAAGAATAGTTTCAAGGAAGCTATCACGATTGGGTTTAGAGTTGATACACTCTACCAAGTTGGAGGAAGTCCACTGGGAGCGATAATATGTGATACTATCCGATAGATTGAACTATGGCATCGGAGGTTTGGATACCTTCACTACAAGGCCCTTCCTGAAGCAAGGAAGGTGGTGACGGGGATGCCCGAGTTCACAAATGATCATGAAGGTGTATGTCAGGTTTGTGCCGAGGGGAAGCATTCAAGGGGACCTTTCCCCTCAAGTGTCACAAAGACATCTGATGTCTTGCAATTGATACATTCTGATCTGTCTGGTATGCTGCCCGTGACATCCTTGGGAGGATGTTCTTATTATATGACATTCATATATGACTTCTCTCGCAAGACCTAGATATACTTCTTGAAGAAGAAGGATGAGGCTTTCATGTGGTTCCGTACTTTCAAAGCCTTGGTGGAAAATCTGACAGGGAAGAAGATCAAGATATTGATGACTGATAATGGCATTGAATATGAGATGAACGAGTTCAAGAACTTTTGCAGAGAAGCTGGCTTCAAGAGGGAGACCACAACTGTGTATACTCCTGAGCAGAATGGCGTTGCTGAACGAAAGAATAGGACCAGTGTGGAAGCTGCCCGTACCATGCTATGTGACCAAGGTCTACCGAAGTTTTCGTGGGGAGAAGCTGCGAACACTGCCATGTACATACAAAACCAATGCCCACATTCCGCTCTGGACTCCAAAACTCTCGAAGAGGTTTTCTCTAGTAAGAAACCTAACATCTCACATTTTAGAGTTTTTGGATGTCCTTTGTATTTTCATGTACCAAAGGAGAAGAGGAGCAAGCTGGATGTTTCTGGAAAGAAGGGAATGTTTGTGGGCTATATCGAAACTTTGAAGGCCTATAGAGTCTATGTGCCTGGTAAAAAGGAAGTGGAGATATGCCACGATGTTACCTTTGACGAAGATGCTTCCCTGAGGAAAGTAGTCAATCTTCCGAGATCTGAGGAAGATCATGAAGCAAGGCCTAGAAATCAAGAAGAATCGAAGGATGAGACGATGCTCGATGTTGAAGGACCGATGGACCTGATTGATCCACCTCCTTCGATGAGGAAAAGACCATCATGGCTCAGGGACACTCTCGACGATGTCGAGAATCATATGGCCTCAAGGGGGACATTCCGTGAAAGCAAGAAGCCGAATAGATACCAAGGGTATCTAGCAGCGATGAGTACTATCGTACAATCTGAGCCTTGATATTTTGAGGAAGTCGTAAAGCATCAAATCTGGAAGGATGCTATGCACGAAGAATATGAGTCCATTATGAAGAATGATGTCTGGGATGTGGTTCCAAGACCAGAGGACAAAGCAGTTGTCACCTCGAAATGGCTCTAGATCAAGCATGGATCTGATGGAAGTGCTGAAAAGTTCAAGGCAAGATTCGTTGCCAATGGCTTCTCTCAAAAGGAAGGCATAGACTATGATGACATATTTGCACCTGTAGCCCGATATACCACCATCTGATCTATCATAGCCCTTGCTGCTACGCAAGGATGGAATCTTTATCAGATGGATGTGAAGACCGCATTTCTGCATGGTGCGATAAAGGAAGAGGTGTATGTGGGGCAACCTCTAGGGTTCGAAGTCCCGGATAGGGACACCCATGTTTGCTGGTTGAAGAAAGCCCTATATGGGTTGAAGCAACCACCCAAATCTTGGTACAAGAGGATAGATAGCTACTAGATGAAGCTGGGCTTCACTCGTAGTAATGCTGATCTGAATCTTTACTTCAAGGTTGATAGAGAAAAGCCTCTCATTCTGGTGCTGTATGTGGATGACCTCTTGCTGACAGGTGTTGACCCTCTCATTCATCAGTGCAAGAGGGAGCTCACTGCTGAGTTCGAGATGAAGGACCTAAGACTGATGCATTACTTCCTAGGCCTGGAGGTTTGGCAGAGACCTGGCGAGATTTTCCTTTCTAAAGGAAAATTTATTGTGAAGCTTCTGGAAAGATTTGGTATGGTGCACTGTAAGTCTGTGTCGACACCGATGGAGCTCAACTTTAAGAAGTTGAGTGGCAGCGTTGCTGGGCCCATGCTAGCTAATCCTACTGAGTATCGTCAACTCGTAGGGGCGTTGATGTTCTTAGTGAACACCTGTTTGGACGTATGTTTTGCAGTGAACACTTTGAGTCAACATATGGTTCAGCCTCATCACTTTTACTGGGTTGGTGCCAAGAATCTGTTGAGATATCTTCGGGGCACGATAAACCATGGGCTGAGATACACTGCCGGGAGCGTGACACTCCATGGATATACTGATGCCGATTTGGCTGGCAGTGTGGTGGGTCGTAAGAGCACATCAGGATGCTACTTCACACTTGGTTCTGCTTTGATATCATGGATGAGTAGGAAGCTGAAGTCGGTGGCTTTGATCACCGCGGAGGCCGCATACATTGCAGCGAGTATGGCCTGTTGTGAAGCAGTTTGGTTGCGAAAGCTCTTCAATGAGCTGTTCGGGCATGTGCTAGATACCACCGTGATACTCTGTGATAACCAGAGTGGGATTCGGTTGTCTGAGAATCCCGTGTTCCACGATCGATCCAAGCATATTGATATCAGGTACCACTTTATCCGAGATATGGTACATCGAGGCGCCGTAAGGTTCGATCATATAGGAACTGATAAGCAGGTCGCGGACATTCTCACAAAGACCCTAGGGAAGGTCAAGTTCCTACCCTTCCGTGAGAATCTTGGTATCGTGGAACGACCCTATGCTGAGCCTCCTGTTGGACGATGAGCTTTACGAGCTCTGGGGGGCTTTGGGGATAGCTTCTCGGAGCTATAAGCAACCACAGGGCTAGGCTTGCCAAACCTTGTTGGTGTGCTTCTACACCATCGTTATGATGTTGAGTTGGTTTATCTCTCATGATCTGTGCCCTGTATGCATCCTACCCATTGAGTCCCGGGCTGATGGGAAGTACCTCTCATTTGGCCAGTGAGGTGAGAAAAGCTAGAGACTAGTAGCAAAAATTGATGGACGCATCAGAGATTGCCATACTCTCTCTCTAGGATGGCACGGTCCAGCCACTTGAACTGGGATCAAGTCTAGTGAGGTTTCGGACCTCCTACTGACTTCGGGTCAGATACACCAACTTCGGGTTGGTATGAGACTCTTTGAGTCCTATAGAGGTTTCGGACCTCTGGGCTGAATTTGTCAGTCGGGAATGATGTCTTTGTGACTGACCCACTTTTGTTTTGAAATAAAGAAGCCAGCAAAGCAAGTTACGGCGGGATGACGCATGATGTTTGGATGGCAGAGATGGATGGAGTTCTCCCTAGTTGAGAGGGAGTGTTAATTTTGGACAACAAGGTCCAAACTCCATGTTGTGATGCTCAAATGAAGATGCCAATATTTTAATTGGGTTCCTCTTTCGGAGAGGTGCAAGATCAATCTAAAGATCATCTTGATCCGATGAGAAGAACATTTATTTTAAATTTATTCAAAATATGTGCAGGTCGGCCTGAAATTGAAATGTAGGCTTGAAGCCCCAGCGTATGTGTCACACATCCTCACCGATGGATATATATATGTCAATGTTGGAGGTCATTTTCACTCATCCATCACATCAGATCCTCTCTCCTCATCTGATTGGTTCGAGCATCTATTGGAGTTTGTTCATCACTCACACATGGGAAAAAGCAACAGCTAGGGTTTCAGAGTATCTAGGGTTTCCAGCGCAGAAATTGACTAGCGTTGACTTTGGTCAACGTTTAGTCAAATTGACCCGAAACTCTCCCAAACTTTCGATTTCCTCAATTAGCATTTTTTGGCACAAATCCCGAGGTTGGACATTGACTTTGACTTGGCTTTTTTGACTTTGCTGCTGTTGCTGTTTGTGTTGACCGTTGACTGTGACAACATTGACTTTTGTTGACTTTTGGGGTTCACTGATCTGGCTGTCCTAGAGGGTTGTGTGACACTTCTGGTTGGCTGACCGTATTGAGACTTTGCTGGTTGAAGCATCCTGTTGACTGCCGTAACGCACCAACACACTTATATATTTTGGCTTGTCTTCTGTCGATCTACTGGTATGTTCTATCAGAATTTTACTTTATTGTTTATGTCATTGCTGACTGATATTGGGATAAAAAGTAAAGTTGCATCAAACATAGAAAATCTACAAAATTTACAAAGAGAGAGGAGGAGACACTCTTCGAGATGGGAGGAGATGACTACGCAGCAGGACTTGGAGAAGGTCTTCCACCACCACCTCCTCTAGCAGCAGCAAGGTCAGCGTTTGCATCGACCTGAGGGGTCCTTGCATCTTTGCGGGGGATACCCAAGTACTTAACGCAGAGAGTCCGAGGGACAGTTTATGGATAGTGTGTATCGGTGCTAGTGGAATGTGGAGCCTCGCACAACTTCATAGATGCCCAGATGGTGCAGAGGCGGGGTATCCGGAGAGAGGGGTTTGATGGATTCTCTGTACTAGTTCCCGGAGCTAGAACCATGCAGTGTGTGCGGTATGTTCTGGATTTGATGGTGACCATGGGCACATACTCGATGACAGACCATTTCTTTGTGGTCAACATTCTGCACACCAACATGGTGTTGGGTGTCCAATGGCTCATCACTCTGGGTAGAGTCACTACCGATTGGCAGAAGTTGGAGATGGAGTTCCTGGATAAGAAGAGCAGGAAACAGGTGATGCTTAGGGGCATGCATACATACCCCCCTCAGACAGTTTTTGCACATAGGATGGAGGCAGACTTCAGGCAGGGAGACATTAAGTGGGTAGTCGAGCTGATGATTTCAGAGGCAGGTGGTACAACTCGACCCCAGCACCCCGATGTATAGGCCATCCTAAACCGTTACTCCACGATTTTCCGTGACATTCCACCAAGGCAGCCACCTGACAAGGTGTTTAAGCACACTATTGAGTTGGAGCCAGGCATTAAGGCCGTGATCACCACCCCCTATAGGCATCCCAAGGCCCACAGGGCCGAGATTGAGAGGGCTATACACGAGCTCTTGGCATTGGGGCACATTAGGCCCAGCACCAGTCCTTTCGCATCTTTTGTTGTTCTAGTGAGGAAGAAGGATGGGACGCTGAGGATGTGCATAGAATACAGGGCCCTGAACAAGAAAACCATGAAGAATTGTTACCCCATCCCCAGGATCGATGAGCTGATGTATGAGTTGAGGGGAGAAAAGTTCTTCTCCAAGGTTGATCTAAAGTCGGGGTATCATCAGATCTGTGTGAGGGATAAGGATGTCCCCAAGACTGCGTTTCGGTGTCACTACGACCACTTCAAGTTTTTGGTGATGCCCTTTGGGCTGACCAATGTTTCAACTACTTTCTAGTCTTGCATGAACCACATCTTTCGTGGTCAGTTGAGGAAGTTTGTGATGGTATTCTTTGACGATATTCTGATATACAGCTGCACATGGGAGGAGCACTTACAACATATAGAGGAAGTACTGCGTATCCTGGAGGAGAAACTGTTCTATGCAAAGTTGTCCAAGTGCGAGTTTGGCTTGACAAAGATGCTCTATTTGGGGCATATCATCGGGGTGGATGGAGTGAGAGTCCACGAGGAGAAGATTAGGGCCATATGAGATTGGCCAGAGCCCAAGAATGTGATAGAACTTCGGGGGTTTGTGGGCATTATCACCTACTACAAGAAGTTCGTCAAGGGCTTTTCACAACTTGCAACACCCCTCACGGATCTCACCAAAAAGGGGGCTTTCAGTTGGACGGAGACAGTGCAGAGGGCCTTTGATCAACTCAAGTGTGAAAATTTCTGAATATACTTAAACAAAAACCCTACTGTTAAATTCTTGATTTAATTCTCCTACTTACATAAGTTATTAATCTGAAAACTTCAACATTAACATCAAAGTAAATAGATTAACAACCTACACATACAGATCTAAACTGAATAACATGTTCAATGACAAAGTGACACAGAAGGATATTTTGGACAACAGTCCCCAGAAAAACCCAATGCGGGAAAACCGGTGCTGCTAGCTTCTGGAGGGTTTTTATTATTAAGCAGATTCTGAGTACGACAAATCTGGGGACCAAATTGGTTAACCTGACAGAGAAATAAAAACGGCAACAATATCTCTATTCCGGAGACAGAAAATTTTACTGATTCACACCCTCAAACGAGATTTACAGAACTCAGCGCTGCTCTGAAGCCCTTTGTGTGAGCCCTACTGGCCTATGTCTGCCTCTGCGCTGCTCAGGAAGGGCTTGCGTCACCCTAGATTCGGCTACTTTGCCCTTGCGCTGCCCTAGTTGGGCCTGCGTCAACCCTCCTGGACCCCTGCTGCCTCTGCGTTGCCTTGGTCTGCTGCTTCTCTGCCCATGTTGTACTCTTCGCTTGGGAGTACACCACCCCCCTCGCAAATACTGCCCCTCGTTGCAAGTAAAAAATTTCTGAAATTCTTAGCAAACCACGCCCTAGAATTCCAACTTAGCTTCAGTGCTATGCGAGTGTGTGTGTTCTCTAATTGACTCGAAGCCCTCTTCTTATAATTTTCTCGTTGAAACATGAACGACTGTGATCTAATCTTGAATTGATAGCTAAGATTAGAAGATGCTTGATCCATGTCACTTAAGTCATTCTCATCACATGTTTAATTTAATTTCCTTTAATCTTTAAAATTTTCCTAAGTTAGACTTAGGGTCCTTAATTAAAAAGTTTAATTAATTAAATATCTCTTAAACAGGATGGAATTTCCCAAAACACTTTCTGGGTCTTGGAGATCTCATGTACTCTAGTCCATCCACAAAGTTTGGGAGCTAGAGCACATCCAACGCTACCCCAACACCCCAAAATATCAACACTCCTTCTTAGCGAGGAATGTGCTCTAGCAAAACACTTCACCCCGAAGTTCTGCACTGATCTCTGGTATGGGTCTCTGCGCTGATGCTTGGCCTGTTGCCCTTCATCATTGCGTTGTTGCTACTGTTCTGTACCGCTTCCCATGACACTGCCAGCGCCATTGCTACATCCGTACTGCAACTCCCTCTCAAATTGCTACATCATGCTGCTCATAGCAATGCCACTGCTAACTGATGCATTGCAACTCAGTTGCTAGGAGTAAGCAAGTGAAGGACCCCTACCCAAATGACAGACAAGTCAGTCGGGCGGCATCTCATCACTGAAGCTCTATAGATTGCTGCTCTGCTCTGTCCTCCGAAAGCCTCTGCGCTACTACAGCTCTGCACTGCGTTAGCAGACCTCCTTTGCTCTCCCTCTGCGCTGTTGCCTCTACACTGCAGCTGCATCTGCACTGTGCTGCTCCTTAAGCCTCTGCGCTACTACAACACTGCATTGTACTGCGCTGCTCCCTCTTCAGCGTCTCAACCTCTGCCTCTGCTTCATCTGTGATCTTCTGTACCCACCGCTCCAGTCATTCCTTCTTACTGTCTTAAGGCTCCCATAGCACAAATGTGATCCAAGAGTTGGGCTACTCAAGGATCCTGCCACCACTCTGTAGCTGCTCTATAGATCAAGATTACCCCACTTCGTAGTTCATGAGCGCTCATGGCTACGTCATCGTCAGAGCTATCATCTAGTACAACAACCTTGGAACTAGAGGCTTCCTTGTACTTTTTCTTCGGAGGACAATTACTGGTGAAATGTGCAAGTTCTTCGCATTGGAAACATTTTATCTTTAAGAGATCACGCTTCTTTTTCCCTTGCTGCCTCTTTGATGCCAAGGCTGCATCTTCCTCTTCCTCCTTTATCTTGCTCGAAACGGTGTTGTACTGCTTCTTGGTCATTCGACGGATCTCCTCTTGTCGGAGGATAGCCCACATGTTGTCCCAGATGGGAAGGTCGCTCTTCCCAAGAGACTTTGGACAAAACTTTCCCAATCCCTTGTGACTGCATTGAGAGCAGTTCTCACCATGACATCGTCATCCAACTTAACCCCCATGCCAGTCAGTTGATCCCGGATCGACTGCAGTCTTGATAGGAAAGGATTGATTTCCTCTCCCTTGGACATCATGAATAACGTCAGCTGGTTCTCCAGAAGCATCTTTCTCTGGACGGACTTTCCTTGATATAATGTGGTTAGGGCTTCCCACATCTCATGAGCCATTGCCTTCTCGGCTATGTGTGGTACCACATGATCTTTAACCCTGTCCATAATGAAGCACTTGGCATCTGCTGCTGCTTCATTGTGCTTCTCCAGGAGAGCCACATTAGTTGGTGTAGCCAAGACTTTTTCTGCATGCTCCCATATACTGTAGGCCTCCAGGACTACCAGGATTCTAGCCTTCGAGATAGCAAAGTTGGACAGGCCGTCCAACCTATCCTGATCACGTAGTCCGTGTGGCGCCATATTCTCAGATATTTGTCGGAATGGATCCTCCTCTCTATGCTAGAGACTCGGATCTAGGGTCCTTGGCGAGAAAGGCACCCTTTGCTCCCTCTAACAACTGACTCCCTCCCTTAGAAGTCTGCCAAACACAACGAATCAGCTCCCTTCGATCCTATGATTGATCTTCAGATTTCTTTGGCAGGAAATCTACTGAGAAGTTGTTATCCCGCTGCTCTTTGTCAACTTAGCTTAGGCTAAGTTCTGCACCGGCAGAATCTTCACCCCACCATCAATCGCTGAAGGTCTACAGCTTAGCTTCCGATTTACGGCACTCTGCACAACAATCAAATTCTGGACTGCGTCACCCTAGCTGGTCTCTGCGTGAGAAGACTGTCTCAGTGCAACAACTGTGCAACGCAGGCTGCTCCTGTGTCCCTCTGGAAGACTCTGCGCTATCTCTGCGTCACCCAGCTGGGACTGCGTCAGCCCGTGCATGGCTCTTGCTGTCTCCGTGTCCTACTGCTGCGCTGCACTTTTCGATTTGTCTGCTGTTGCTGCTGCTTTCTTCAACACAGATTCTTCATCCTTCTTGCTGAAGATTCAGCTAGATCTGCAATCGCTCTGATACCATGTGAAAATTTCTGAATATAGTTAAACAGAAACCCTTTTGTTAAATTCTTGATTTACTTCTACTTCCATAAATTATTAATCTGAAAACTTCAGCATTAACATCAAAGTAAATACATTAACAACCTACACATACAGATCTAAACTGAATAACATGCTCAATGACAAAGTGACACAGAGGGATTTTCTGGACAACTGTCCCCGAAAAAACCCAATGCAGGAAAACCAGTGTTGCTAGCTTTTGGAGGGTTTTTATTATTAAGAAGATTCTGAGCACAACAAATATGGGCACCAAACTAGTTAACTTGACATAGAAATACAAATGGTAGCAATACCTCTATTTCAGAGAAAAAAAATCTGACTGATTCACACCCTCAAACGAGATTTACAGAACTCAGCCTTTTCTGGCCTATAGAAACCCCAACGCTGCTCTGAAGCCCTTTGTGTCAGCCCTGTTGACCTGCGTCAACCTCCGCGCTGCTCAGGAAAGGCTTGTGTCACCCTAGACTGGGCTACGCTGCCCCTGCGCTTCCCTAGCTGGGCATGCGTCAACCCTCCTGGCCTCCTGCTGCCTTTGCACTGCCGATGTTGTACTCTTGGCCTGGGACTACACGATCCTCCTCGTGAATACTGCCCCTCGCTGCAACCGAAACACTTCCGAAATTCTTAGCAAACCACACCTTAGAATTCCAGCTTAGCTTCAGTGCTCTGCTAGTGTGTGTGTTCTCCAGATGACCCCAAGCCCTCTTCTTATACTTTTCTCGTTGAAACATCGATGACCGTGATCTAATCTTGAATCAGCGGCTAAGATTAGAAGATACTCGATCCACGTCACTTACGTCATTCTCATCACATGTTTAATTTAATTACCTTTAATCTTTTAATTTCCTAAGTTATACTTAGGGTCCTTAATTAAAAATATTAATTAATTAAATATCTCTTAAATAGGATGGAATTTCCCAAAACACTTTCTGGGTCTTGGAGATCTAATGTACTCTAGTCCCTCCACAAAGTTTGGGAGCTAGAGCACATTCGATGCTACCCCAACACCCCAAAATCTCAACATCAAGGAGGTGATGAGGAGTTGTCGGGTGCTTCCTCTACCTGACTTCACGCAACCATTTGTGCTAGAGTGCGATGCTTCCGAGGAGGGAGTAGGTGCAGTACTGATACAAGGGAGACACACCATAGCTTTCGAGTGTTGGAAGCTATTGCCGCATGAGAGGCTGTACCCCATCTATGATAAGGAGATGCTGGCCATCATGCATGCACTAGCTAAGTTCCGGCAGTATCTAGTGGGGAACAGATTTCGGGTGAGGAGTGACCACAATAGCCTCAAATTTACCTGGACGAGGAAACGAGTTGCAGGGGAGGCAACAAAAGTGGGTGAGCAAGATCCGGGCCTATGACTTCGACATAGAGTATGTCAAGGGGAAACACAACGTAGTGGCTGATACATTGTCTAGGAGGTTAGCTTCTTTCTCACCGATAAGTATTGAGCCGGATTGGAAGGCTCATTTGCTGGGGAAGTACTCCAAGGACTGTTTTGCATTTGAGGTCTTGGAGGGGCAGGTGACTGATGACCACTACCAGGTGATGGATGGGTTGATCTACTACAAGAGACCGAATACATTTTAGTGGCCAACTCCCAAGCTGCCGGAGAAAGATCCACTACACGCAGCCCATGATTCACCATTGTCCCAGGAGCACCCGGTAAGGAAAAAGCGTAATATTCCCAATTAGCAATAGCTAATTGGAAATATTAATTTTGACCAATTTTGCCTTATTATAGTTGGAGCATGAATAAAGTGAGTAAAATATTAAATAACTCACTTAGGATAAAGTATTTCTCTAAAGTCCACATCGTATTTGAGGGAGTGGGGCCTAGTGGCCAAGTAGACAGCGCAGGGAGAGGACGTAGACCACGTGGGTAGCGTGGGGCCTACCTCACACAGTTGAGTGGGGCAGCGTGGGCCAAGGAGCACGTGGGAGATGGTGGGGCCTAGGGTTGAAAGAGGCCCATCGTGATAAAAGGGAGGAGAGCCTCTTCATTTCATCATTCATGTTTATGCATATTGGAGCTTGTCATTCGACTTGGAGCACACTGGCTGTTTAGCTTGTCTGTAGTGCTGTTTAGTACACCAGGTGTCTCCATGCGGAGATCCCACCCTCAGCCCCAGGAGACTTCGAGTGCTTGCTCGGGTGAGGTATTCTATTAGCACTTTTGCAGGAGGATTGGTGGTTGCATTTGTGGAGGAGCAGAGCATAGAGGGACTGCGCAGTCTTGAGAGAGGGGGACGTAGTTCATCTTGGAAGAGCTCTGGATTGGAGCCATTTTGGAGGATTCAGGCCGGAGGATTGAGCAAGGGGCCAACCCTTGCCTATTGGAGAAATTTGGGAGAAAGGGAGACCATATTTTGGAGGGTAGCATTCAGCACCAGCGTGGCCCTTGGGAGGATAGCATAGATCCTCAAGGGAGGCATTTTCGGGGGTCAGCCATTTCAAAAATGCTCTTTGGGCTTTTCTGGGTATTGTGAGTAGAGGTCGATTCCAGAGTATCAGCATTTTCCGAGTAGGGGAGCAGCCCCAAATACTCATTTTGGTTCCAGCAGTTGCAGCAGCACGACAGTATTTCAGCAGTTGGAGTTATAGCAGAGAGCAGCCATTTCCCTTGACATTCTGAGAGTATTCCTACACTTGCCTAGTGCAAGTCGAGGTGCCATTATTCTGATCACCCCCTGTACTTCTTTATATTTCTCAGTATAATAAAATGGCTTAGCATTCTCTATTTTCTGTTTATCTGCTTCATGGTTT
Source organism: Pinus albicaulis (assembly GCA_034641835.2). NCBI lineage: Eukaryota > Viridiplantae > Streptophyta > Pinopsida > Pinales > Pinaceae > Pinus > Pinus albicaulis. The sequence continues at coordinate 1,142,267,194 of CM076582.1, forward strand.
ATTTCTAGTACCATATGCCTTGTTTGTGTGCTTTATATTACTGCATATTTCCCTTCGGGATATTACAGTGGTATCAGAGCTCATAGACCTGGCTCAGCCTGTGGAGCAAGTTGTCTATGACACTGGAAGAGAAGCCGTATATTTGCTACAGGAGTAGGAAGTACCGTGACCAAGAGCGTAGGTTGCAAATCACCTACGGAGAGGGTGACTGCGCTCCAGTAGTGGACGCAGAGCAGGAGGAACCAATGGCAGATGATAGTGACACGAAGAAGTTTGGGGAAATGCTCCTCAAGTCAGTACAGAATCTGTCAAGGCAGATTGAGGTGATGGGTTAGAGATTCACTGTTGTAGAGGCTAGGCAGCGTGAAACCCCAAGGGGTTTCCAGATTGGTGAGGGATTGGGCACATCCCACCATTTGCATGAGCACGATGCCACTCAACACATGGCATCTCATGCACCCACACGTTCCACTATGCCCACTTTTTTGGCTGCAGACACGGGGGCAGAAGCATAGCAGGAGCAGGAACCTGGCCACATGGGTGATTACTTTGCTCAGTTACAGGCATACGGGCAGGAGTTCAGGGATGCCCTTTCAGTTCATGATTTTTTCCAGCTCCAGCGGGACAGCAGACCCTGCGACCATCATAGGGGACACCGGCATTATCACGACGGAGACACTCAACGTATGATGAGCAAGTTCCATTTTCCTATGTTTGATGGTTCATCAAACAGTTCGGCAAAGGCTTGGGTGGAGAAGCTGGACATATACTTGCAGCTCAACCAGATGGCGGAGACGGAGGCCATCAAGGTGGCAGCGTTGCATCTAGATGGCGAAGCCCAAGATTGGTGGTTCCACGGGATGGTTACACTCGGGCACTCGACAGTGACAGCTTATGCCGAGTTCACCCGGAGGTTGATAGAAAGGTTTGATCGGAGGGATCCAGAGGAGCACTTTGTTGAGCTGACGAAGCTCAAGCAGACCAGGAGTCCAGATACATACATCTCAGATTTCTTGAGAATCTCGGTGATGGTTCCAGATCTATCTGCAGCACGGATGATCTACATGTTCATTGATGGGCTAGCAGAGCCGCTTCGGGGATTGGTCAAATCCACTACACTGACCACACTCCATGATGCAGTCAGCAGGACACAGGACTTGCAGGATGCCTTACCCCGGACCAGGACGCCTTACCCCTAGAGACAGGCCTTCCAGCCTAAGGGGAAGGATGTGAGGATTCCGCCTCCAAGGGGGAATCAGGGTAGAGGACAGTTGGATGATGATGCCAGGAGGGAGTTGAAGAAGAAGAGATTGTGTTTCACCTATCAGGAGCTGTGGGCACCAGGACACAGATGTGCTGTTGGCAAAGCACATTATATCGAGGTCTTCTCCGAGAGCAGTGGGGAAGAAGATGAGTATGATGACGTGGGGGTAGGAGGCAGCTATGCAGCGCAGGATCATTTACCACCTCCACCACCAGGAGCAGGAGGTGCAGCCTTTGCACCTACTGGAGGGACCCTTGCAGCATTGCGAGGAGTTCCCAAGTATCTGACGTTGCGCGTCTGAGGTACAGTGCGGGAGCAGCGAGTATTAGTACTGGTGGACAGTGGGGCAACCCACAACTTCATCAATGCACAAATGGTAGAGCAGAGAGGCATACAGACAGAGAGCTTCGATGGGTTTTCGGTGTTGGTCCTAGGAGATCAGACTATGCAGTGTGCCAAATATGTCCCAGCGCTGGCAGTGACGATGGGCACCTACACAGTGACTGACCACTTTTTTGTGGTTAACATACCGGATACCAATGTGGTATTAGGAGTACAGTGGCTGATCACTCTAGGGAACGTTACCACAGATTGGGAGGCCTTGGAGATGGAGTGGGATGACAAGAAGACCGGGAAGCACGAGAAGATACGGGGCATGCACACTTACCCACCTCAGACAGTTTCAGCTCACTGGATGGAGGCAGACTTCCGGAAGGGAGACATAGAGTGGGCAGTAGAACTGCGTGCATCAGAGGTAGAGGCTACCGGGCAGACAGTTCATCCAGATGTACAGACCATCCTTGACAGGTATGCCACGGTGTTTGGGGAGATACCACCAGGACAGCCTCCGGATCGGGGATTTGAGCATACGATTGAGCTAGAGCAGGGCATACAGACCGTCATTACCACACCCTATAGGCACCCCAAGGCCTATCAGGACAAGATCGAGCGGGCTATCCACGAGCTGTTAGCTCTTGGACACATTCGGCATAGCACCAGTCCTTTCGCTTCTTTGGTAGTGTTGGTGAAGAAGAAGGACGGCACATTGAGGATGTGCATTGATTACAGGGCCCTGAACAAAAATACCATGAAGAACAGGTACCCTATTCCACGGATCGATGAGCTTATAGATGAGTTGAGGGGGGCACAGTTCTTCTCAAAGATTGATTTGAGATCCGGGTACCATCAGATTCGCGTGAGGGAACAGGACATTCCCAAGACCGCTTTTAGTTGAGTTCTTGGTGATGCCCTTCAGGCTAACCAATGCACCGGCCACCTTCCAGTCATATATGAACCACATTTTCCGCAGCCACCTGAGGAAGTGTGTGTTGGTCTTCTTTGATGACATATTGATATATAGCAGGACATGGGAGGAGCATCTACAGCACATAGAGGCAGTGTTGCGTATTTTGGAGGAGCAACGGTTTTATGCTAAGCTCTCCAAGTGCGAGTTTGGGTTGACGGAGATGCTATGCTTGGGACACATCATAGGGGTGGACAGAGTGAGGGTCCACGAGGAGAAGATCAGGGCCATGAGGGATTGGCCAGAGCCGAGGAACGTGATGGAACTTCGGGGATTTGTGGGTATCTGCACCTACTACAGGAAGTTCGTCAAGAGTTTCTATCAGCTCGTTGCACCCCTTACAGATTTGACGAAGAAGGGGGCATTCAGTTGGACAGACATAGCGCAGCGAGCCTTTAACAGGCTCAAGGAGGTGATGAGCAGTTGTCCAGTGCTAGCATTACCAGACTTCACACAGCCATTTGTTCTGGAGTGTGATGCATCAGGAGAGGGGATAGGCGCAATATTGATGCAGGGAGGCCACCCTATAGCTTTTGAGAGCCGAAAGCTCCTACCACATGAGCGGTTGTATGCCATATACGACAAGGAGATGCTGGCCATCATGCATGCATTGGCCAAATTCCGGCAGTACCTGGTAGGTAACAGGTTTAGGGTGAGGACTGACCATAACAACCTCAGGTTTTTCTTAGAGCAGAAACAGCTACATGAGAGGCAGCAGAAGTGGGTCAGCAAGATCCAAGCCTACAACTTTGACATCGAGTATGTCAAAGGGAAGAACAACGTGGTGGCTGTTGCACTTTCACGCAGACCAACCACGTTGTCTCTGATGAGTTTGGACGTAGATTGGAGGGCTCGACTATTGGTGGAGTACTCCAAGGACAGGTTTTCTTGTGAGGTTTTGGATGGACAAGTGACAGATGACAGATATAGGGTGATGGATGAGATCATCTACTACAGGGACAGGATCTTCTTGACTGAGGGCTCTCAGCTCAAGAAGAAGATATTGCAGGCTTCTCACGATTCACCATTGTCTGGCCATAAGGGGTTTACCAAAACCTACATGGCCATCAAGGAGAGGTTCTCATGGAAGGACCTCAAGGAGGACATACTCCAGCATGTCAGGGAGTGCGAGGTTTGTCAGCTCAACAAGGGGGAGATGAACCATCCGGCAGGTTTGTTGCAGCCTCCTCCCATTCCAGAGGGGAAATGGGACAGTATCTCGATGGATTTCATCACAGGGTTGCCCATGGTGCAGGGCAAGGACTGTATATTCGTCATCGTTGATTGACTAACGAAATATGCGCATTTTTTCGCCATATCCGCACATTATACAACAACATAGGTGGCGGAGCTGTTCTTCAGGGACATCTTCAGGTTACATGGTCTTCCCAAGACCATTGTCAGTGACAGGGACAGCCGCTTCATGGGCAGGTTTTGGCAGGAGCTTTTTCGGTTAGTGGGGACAGAGTTGACACCAAGCACTAGCTACCACCCACAAATAGATGGGCAAACAGAGATAGTTAACAAGTGGCTGGAGGGCTACTTGCGTAACTATGTCAGTGGGCAGCAGAGAGCATGGCTGAAGTGGCTGCACCTAGGAGAGTACTGCTACAACAACACACATCACATGACCATCGGTATGTCTCCGTTTTACGCATTATATGGTTATCATGCTTTATCTTTTGTTGATGTGATGTTTGGTGCCAGCAAGGCTCCGAGAGCCAAGGACTGGATCCAAGAGAGTCAGGACATCCTCCGAGCTCTCAAGGATAACATGGCTACAACGCAGAACCAATAGAAGCTGTATGCTGACAGGGGTTGGGTGGAGAGACATTTTGAGGTAGGGGACTTCGTCTACCTATGTTTGCAGCCATACCGACAGTTTACTCTGAAGCAGAAGGGAGCTGAGAAGCTCAAGCCTCGTTTTTATGGGCCTTACAGGGTGATACGCAGAGTTGGGCAGGTTGCTTATGAGTTGGAGCTACCCCAGGGCAGCAAGATTCATAACATCTTTCACGTATCGTGCCTGAAGAAGGCACTAGGACAGCAGGTGACAGTGACAGGGGAGCTTCCGCCTACGGATGATGAGGGGCACTTGGTGCTACAGCCGGAGGCCATTATTGATACCCGGGAGAGACAGTTGCAGATCAGGACAATCTAGGAATTCTTGGTGAGGTGGAAGAATTTGCCGGATGAGGATGCCACTTGGGAAAGTGAGAAGATCTTGCAGCATCCATCACTACTGTTGCTTGAGGTCAAGCAACATTTTGCCGGGGGAGACTGTAATATTCCCAATTAGCAATAGCTAATTGGAAATATTAATTTTGACCAATTTTGCCTTATTATAGTGGAACATGAATAAAGTGAGTGAAATATTAAATAACTTACTTAGGATAAAGTATTTCCCTAAAGTCCACATCGTATTTGAGGAAGTGGGGCCTAGTGTCCAAGTGGATAGTGCATGGAGAGGAGGACGTAGACCACGTGGGCGGCGTTGGGCCTACCTCATGCAGTTGAGAGGGGCAGCATGGGCCAAGGGGCACGTAGGAGATGGTGGGGCCTAGGGTTGAGAGAGGCCCATCGTTATAAAAGGGAGGAGAGCCTCTTCATTTGATCATTCATGTTTATGCATCTTGGAGCTTGTCATTCGACTTAGAGCACGCTAGCTGTTTAGCTTGTTTGCAGTACTGTTTAGTACACTGGGTGTCTCCGTTCGGAGATCCCACCCTCAGCCTCGGGAGACTTCGAGTGCTTGCTTGGGTGAGGTATTCTATCAGCATTTTGCAGGTGGATTGGTGGTTGCATTCGTGGAGGAACAGAGCATAGAGGGACTGCGCAGTCTTGAGAGAGGGGGACGCAGTTCATCTTGGGATAGCTCCGGATTGGAGCCATTTTGGAGGATTCAGGTCGGAGGATTGAGCAAGGGGCCAACCCTTGCCTATTGGAGACATCTGGGAGAGAGGAAGACCATATTTTGGAGGGTAGCATTCAGCACCAGCGTGGCCCTTGGGAGGATAGCGTAGATCCTCAAGGGAGGCATTTTCGGGGGTCGACCATTTTAGAAACGCTCTCTGGGCTTTTCTGGGTATTGTGAGTAGAGGCCAATTGCAGAGTATCAGAATTTTCCGAGTAGGGGAGCAGCCCCAAATACTCTTTTTGTTCCAGTAGTAGCAGTAGCACGGCAGTATTTCAACAGCTTGGAGTTAGAGTAGAGAGCAGCCATTTCCATTGATGTTCTGAGAGTATTTACATGGTTGTGGATCACTTGACCAAGTACGCTCACTTTTTCGCAATCTTGGCCAAGCACACGGCCTCAACGGTGGTCGAACTGTTCTTTAGAGAGGTATTCTGGTTGCATGGTCTCCCCAAGACCATTGTTAGTGACAAAGACAACTGCTTTATGGGGGGATTTTGGTAGGAGCTATTTCGATTGGTGGGTACGAAGCTCACTCCTAGTACAAGCTACCATCCCCAAACGGATGGCCAGACGAAGATAGTTAACAAGTGGCAGGAGGGCTACTTACAAAATTATGTCACCGGGCAGTAGAAGGCGTGGTTGAGGTGGCTGCACATGGGGGAGTAATGCTACAACACCACCTACCACATGTCCATAGGTATGTATCCATTTCGTGCATTGTATAGTTATGATGCTCTGACTTGCGTTGATGTCATCTTTGGAGACAGTAAGGTCCCCAGGGCCAAGGACTGGATACAGGAGAGCCAAGACATCTTGAGGGCTCTCAAGGACAACTTGCGGGCGACACAGAACCAATAGAGTATCTATGCTGACAGGGGCCACGTCGAGAGGCACTTTGAGGTTGGGGATCTAGTGTACCTATGCCTCCAACCATACACGCAATCCACACTGAAACAAAAGGGAGCAGAGAAGCTGAAGCCACACTTCTATGGGCCTTATAGGGTCACTCGGAGAATGGGGGAGGTAGCATATGAGTTGGATCTACCACCGGGGAGCCGGGTGCACAACATATTCCATGTATCTTGCCTGAAGAAGGCTCTGGGCCAACAAGTAACAACAACAGTTGAGTTGGCTCCCATGGATGATGAGGGGAATCTGGTACTTCAACTAGAGGCCATACTAGATTCCAGGGAGAGGCACTTGAGGAGCCGAGTGGTGAAGGAAATTTTAGTGTTGCGAACATCTCGATAACATCCCAATTTTATCTTGAAATCACGATTTTTTGGCCTGGCAGATGTTTTCCGATTTTTATAGATATTTTGATGGTATCTTGATTTTGCCGATGTTCGCCGAACCACCATTATGAAACAGCTCAAAATATAGAAGAAAAGAGAGATCAACGCCTTGAAAATAGCCACTTCGAGGGGCAACCTCCGATACATTACATAAATGAACAATTTCTTGGATGATACACAAATGACAAAACCTCACTCTAAAACCTCACTCTCTATATATAGGAGTCCATGGGGCCACAATGTAATCCTAGCCGACCTAACAATAATAATTTAAGGTCACAATAATAACAATATGGGGGTTACAGGGGTACATCAATAACAATAAGGGGGTTACACTAACAACAATAAGGGACTATATTATTAATATAATGACCTAACATGCTCCACTCCTTCAAAAAAGTGTTTTCCTCAATGCTTGAGTAGCTCTGAGTGCTTCTGTATAAAATTCTCATCCCCCCATGTAGAATCTTCAGTGGGTAAGTTCTTCCATTTGATGAGATACTCTGAAATTGTTCGATTTCGTAGCTGTCGAGTTCCTGTTTCCGTGACTGCTTCAGGTTCCAATATGGTTTTCCTTCCTCATCAAGTTCTGGCAATATTGTTTGAACTGGAAGTTTGTCCCCTATAACCTTCTTTAAGCATGAAACATGGAAAACTATATGCACTCACGAAGAAGCAGGAAGCTCCAATTTGTATGCCATAGTACCAATATTTTGCAACACCTTGTAAGGACCATAGTACTTTGGAAATAATTTATTATCCTTCTTAGTTTAGCAGGGGATATTTGTTTGGATAGTTGTGGTAGTAAAAATACCGGAGTCTCCACAAGTGCAAACTTCTCTCAACTGCGATCGGGCGGCCTTTTGTTGTTTCATTTGATTTTGTGCCAAATTTAGGTTATCCTTTAAGAGTTGGAGAACTTCTTGTTGATGCTTGATGTGATCCTCCACTTCTTGAACCCTACAATTTTCCCTTAAAGAAGATGTGATGGATGGTGGATGATATCCATAAAGTGCCATAAATGGGGTCATTTTTGCTGCAGTATGGAAGGAAGTGTTATACCACCATTCAATGAGAGGTAACCACTTGACCCATTTTGCTTGCTTATTAGATACAAAACAACGAAGATATCCTTCCAAAAATTTATTCACTATCTCTGTTTGACCATCGGATTGAGGATGATAAGATGAGCTATGAGCTAGTTGAGTACCCAAACAAGAAAATAATTTCGTCCAAAAATTTCCTATAAAAATGGGATCTCTGTCACTTACAATAATCTTCGGGTTTCCATGTAGCTTTTGAATTATTTCCATAAATGCAGTAGCAACTGTACTTGTTTTAAATGGATGAGATAATGCACAAAAGTGTGCATACTTGGTAAGTCTATCAACTACCACCATGATGACACTCCTTCCTTCGGACTTAGGTAAACCTGTGATAAAATCCATTGAAATCTCCTCCCAACGTTGACTTGGAATGGATGAAGGTTGTAGAAGACCCGGTGTCTTAATTGTCTCGACTTTATTTTGCTGGCAAACCAAACATTCCGCCACAAACTTTTGAATATCAGATTTTAGACCATCCCAAAAAAATTCTTTCTTCACCCTGTGGTAAGTTTTTAAAAATCCCGAGTGTCCTCCTAAAGGAGAAGTGTGCAATTGCAAAAGAATCTTTTGTTTTAGTTGCGAATTCTTGCAAATATATAAGTGATCTTTGTACCATAAGGAATCATTTTTCCAACTAAATGTATCAGATGTACTAGGATCTTGCTGCAACTTTTGAATGAGTGTGCAAACTTCTTCATCCTTCTTCCATTCATCCCTTGCTTCGGTTATTCAATCTGGTTGGATAATAGAAATGGCACAAAGCAATGCTTCCACCTCTTCATCCTTTCTTGAGAGTGCTTCTGCAACAACATTTAGCTTCCCTTTTTTGTAGATGATTTCAAAGTCATAACCCAACATCTTTGTGACCCATTTTTGCTGCTCTTCCGAAGATAGTATTTGTTCCAAAAAGTGTTTAAGACTATCATGATCAGTTTTGACCTTGAAGTGTCTTCATAGGGACTTTAAAGGATAACATCCAACATGAAGTTCGCGTTTGGGAACCAGATTCATTAGAGAAGGCATTCAGTTTGGCAAGAAAAATTGAATATAAGGGTAATTGATATTCCAGAGGAACACAGGATTGATGTCTACAATAAGGGACTATACTAGTAATATAAGGACCTAACAGATTTTTACTGATATTTTCCCAATTTTCCCAATTTTTTGGTTTTCCGGACCCTTGCCGATTTTATCTCGATGTCGATGTTCGCAACATTGGAAGGAATACTAGATCAGATGGAGGAACCTCCCGTATGAGGATGCCACTTGGGAGGGGGAGAATATTCTTTGGCACACATCATTGCAATTGCTTGAGGACAAGCAACAATCTGGTGGGGAGGACTGTAATATCCCCAATTAGCAGTCAGCTAATTGGGAATATTGATTTTTGACATTTTTGGTTTTTCCCAATGTTAGACAGGGATAATGTGGGCTGGGACCCACAAATCGCAATAAAGTAGAGCAAAAGTATTTTCCTCTAGTTATAAGGGAAAAATTGCAGCCTAGGTGGGAGCCATGAGAGCCAATGAGAAGGCTCTGCGCTGGGCTGAGTGGCAGCGCTGAGATTGGCCAAGGAGGGGCAGTGCAGAAGTGGCCAGTGAGGGGGCAGCGCAGTCCTTGGTGGGGCCCAAGAGGGACGTTGGGCTCTTGTAGACAAAAGGAAGAAGGCATCTCATTGTTCATCATTCATTCACCTAGTATTTTTCTGTCTTCATTGATTGAGCTTGCTTGAGCTGTTGAGTTAAGTCTGCAGTGTTGTTCAACACAAGAGATCTTCAAGTGGAGATCTCAACCTCTGCCTCGCGGGACTTCGAGTTCCCGCTTAGGAGAGGATATTCCATCATTTTGTGAGGAGGATTCAAAGCTACACCATCAGGGGTACGCAGTTCGTTCAGGGTAGCGTAGAGACAGCCCAGGCTGCATAGTGATTGTGTAGTCCAGCCAAGGAAGAGTGTCGGAAGAAGGTTGCTGAGGAAGAGAGTTGCCGGAGGATTCGGAGGGGAGGCTAGCCACCTCCTACCAGGGATTTTGGTGACATTTCAGAGTCATTTCCCAGCTGATTCAGCCAGGAGGTTGAATTACCCAGCAGATCAGCGTGCCAAGCCCAAAGGGGCAATTTTTCGGGGTCAAGCTTTCTGGAAACCCTTCGAGGGTTTTTGTGGGTTTGGTGAGTAGAGCCTAGGGTTAAAAGCCCAAAATTTGCTGAGCATGGGAGATAGGTCAAACAACAAACCGAAGTCAATCAGCAGTAGCAGTTCCAGGACTGGCAGCGCAGAGGGAGAGCCACGTCGAGCATGTTCCAGTAGAGACTTTTGTCCGGTTTAGAACTATTCTTCCGCATGCTTAGAGCAAGCCCGGGTGTTATCCTTCTAAGCACCAATCTTGTACTCTTTCTGACAAATTTATTAAAATGGCTTAGCCCTGGATTTGGCTTCATTTTGTGTTTTTAATGGTGTTTCTATTTTGCTATAGTTAATTGTCTATTTTGCACTTTTATTACTGTTAACCCCCATTTGGGGATATTACAGGGGAATTCTTCCTCAGTGAGTTCCTAGCTGAGGAATTCAGCATTTTTCTAGGATCTAAGCAACAGATCTACGAGCTCCAGAAGGAGTGCGTAAGCCTGCCTAGGTTGCGCAGAGGGAGAGAAAGAGGAAGCAATATGACAGTTTTCGGCTGAGATGGAAGCTAATGGTCTTAGAGATCAGGATCAGTTGGAGGGTTCCTCCAACTATGTAATTTGGAAGGAAAGGATTTAGTTCCTTGTAGATGAATTTGATCTCAAGCGTTCGTGGCGAATGTGGTTGCTATACCTACAGATTCGGATCAACTTAAGAAGTAGAAGAGCGATATGGTAAAGTGTAAGAGCCTAATCCTTGATGGTGTCAAGGATCACATAGTCTCACATTTAGCTGGCAAGAACACCACTAGGGAGATGTGGGAAGCTTTATCTTTGTTGTACGAAGGAACTTCCAAGCAACGGAAGATGTACTTGGAGTAGAAGCACCGCATGATCCAGATGCAGAAGGGAAAGCGCATTGCTTTGTCCTTACAAGACTTCAGGAGATTCGAGACCAGTTGGCGGCCGTGGGATCCACCCCAACAGTAGAAACTATGGTGAGGCTGGCCTTTAACGCAATCATGGAGGAGTGGAAAGTTTTTGTCCAAATCATTTTGGGCAGGGCTACGCTTCCTAGTTAGGAACAGATGCAGGAAACACTTCACGAGGAAGCGCTGAGGAGAGATCTAGTCAAGTGCAAACTTGATGGCAGCAGTGGGAGTGGATCGAAGACTTTGGAGGAGGAGGAGAATGCAGCCCTAGCATCCGTAGCAAGGGAAACGAAAATAAAAGAAAGATGTCTCGAAGGTGAAATGCTTCAGATGTGGTGAGATGGGCCACTTTGCATCACAGCGTGCTTTGAAGAGAAAGGACAAGGATGAGAAGCATGATACAATAGTTGCAGCCACAAAGATCGAGCAGGATGAGTTTTCTATGAGTGCCCATGCTTTCCTGGTAAGAAGTGGGGTGACATAGAGTTGTATTTCACCTTGAACTTCGGTTGGGAAGGATCCTCGAGGAGCCCACCTCATGGATCATTACCTTGCTACCAGAGCCCATAATCAACAGTAGTGGGATGGAGGAGTTTCAGTGAGAGCCGAGGAGTGATGGAGACGACAAAGCAATGGGTAGCAGCGCTCATTTCTAGAGCAGAGCAACAGTAGCGTAGCAGTAGCAGTGCAGTGCAGATCAGTGTTGCGTGTTGATTTTTGGGTAGCATCAGATGTGCTTTAGCCCCGAAATTTTGTGGAGGGGATAGAATACATGAGATATGTGAAAATTCTACTGTAGCATCATGGTTTATTCCTCCTACTTGATTTAAAATATTACAAGTTATTTCCTGAAAATTCAAAAAATACCGAAATAAACACAACCACTGTCTACACATGCAGATCATTTACTGAGTAATACGCTCATCCAACAAAGTGACACATGGATTTTTGGACATAAGTCCCCGAAAAAACCCAAAGCGGGAAAACTGGTGCAACAGATATGAGGGTTTATTTTATCAAGTAGATTCTAAGTACAGTAAATCTGGGTTCCAGATCTCGAATACTCGACAGAGAATAAAAGAAGTCAAATCTGCAGCTAGCTTGATGTTCTAGTGCCAAATATCTTACTGATCTACACCCTCAAACAGGATTTACAAGACTCAGCTTGGATCTGGCCATAGAAACCCCACCGCTACCCCTGAAGCCCTAGTGTCAGCCGTGCTAGCCTCATAATGCCACTGCGCTACCCAGACAGGGACTGCATAACCTCCCAGAGGGTGACGCAGGCCTTACGCTGGTCCTGGAGACCCTCTGTGTAATTTCTGAAGCCCTCTGGAGCCTCTGCGCTATCCTGCGTAGCGGCTATGCAACACCTGCGTAGCTGCTGCTTTGCTTTGTCCTTGTTGCTGCTCCTCTGCCTTTTACTGACTCTTGGTTCTGGGATCAAATCATCCCCTTAGCCAATACTACCCCTCGCTGCAGAAAATTCCTCCGGAAATTCTTAGCAAACCCACCCTAGAATTCCTGATCTATTTCTCAACTCTGGAACTGTGTGTCTGTCTCGAACTGATCCTCAAGCCTTTCTCTTACACTTTTTCGTTGAATCCTTCAACAGTGGAGATTAAATCATTCATCAACGGCTGAGATTAAAAGACATCTTGATCCGTGTCTTTTAGAACATTTCATCACATATGTTAATTAATTCACTTTAATTATTTAATTTTCCTAAGTTTGGACTTAGGAAATCTATTAAAAGAATTAATTATTTGAATAACTTGAACACCAACTGAAATTTCTCAAAATAGTTTCTGGGTTTTGGAGTTCAAGTGTGTCCTAGCCCCTCCACAAAATTTCAGGGCTAGAGCACACCCGATGCTACACCAACTACCCAGAAATCGTTTGGAGAAATTCCATCCGGAGTGCATGTTATTCAAATAATTAATTATTTTTAATGGAGCCTAAGTTAAAACTTAGGAAACTAAAATAATTAAAGTGAATTAATGTAAATGTGGGTGAGAAGCTTCTAAGTGACGAGGATCGAGTCTGTTTTAATCTTTAGCCGTTGATTAAAGATTTGATCACGACCGTTGATTCCTCAATAGGAAAAGTATAAGGGAAGGCTTGAGGATCAGTTGGAGAACACACACACACACAGAGTGAATCTGGAGATCAAATACTTCTAACAGAGCAATGCTCGGACGAAGATAAGATCTAAATGATTCAGTGAAGTGAGGCGCAGAAGCAATTATTTGTCGGAGTACCAAGAGTACACAGCAAAGAGGCAACAAAGACAACAGAGGAAGTAGTGCAACCACCAAGAGAGGTGACGCAATCCCTTGAAGGGGTGACGCAGGCCCACGCAGGGACTACACAGTGTTTCCAAGGGACAGTCCGAGTTTTGCTGGAGATTGGGGTTTCTGAGCCAGGAGGGCTAAAACTTGCTTTTCTGAGAGGCAGATCAATTCAGAGAAGAGGTGACGCAGTCCTCATTCATCCCCACACAGGCCTACGGATCTACTGCACAGAGGAAGCTGGGGTTTCGCCAGTTTGGATCTAGATCAACTAAGACTTGAAGTGTGAGGTAAAACTCACTGTTTTTTGTCTGCCGTGAATTCTCTGTACTGGATGGCCAACAAGGCATCCAGAGATTGTACTCAAAAAACTGCTGCTTAATAATAAAAACCCTCAAATTTGCTGCACCGATTTTCCCGCATTGGCTTTTCCTGGGGACGTTTAGTCCAAAAATAAGTGTGTCCTTTGTGTGATTGTTTCATCTTATTTTTTCAGTACTCGATCATTATGTTGGTGTAGACTGCAGTGTATTTGCATTAATATTTACTGAATAATTCTGTAAATAACTTGTTAATTGAAGAACACAAGTAGGAAATGCAAATCAGTTAACTGCAGTAGGATTTTTGTTGGTTTAGATTCAAAAATTTTCACATGGTATCAGAGCGATTACAGATCAAGGAGGAGTGAAGCCATCAACGAAAGGAAAGAAGAAAGTCTGTTGCCGGAAAGCAGTTGTCTCGAGAGACAGCGCAATTTTGTGCCAGAGAGGTAGAGGAAGGGTGACACAGTCACCAAGTACGGCTCACGCAGAGCCTACGTCAGCCTATTAGGGTGACACTGTAGCTGCAGAAGGCAACGCAGTGATTGCTGGGCCAACGCAGAGGCTATTGAGTCTCATTTTTCTGGTCGCCATGGCTGGAGTTGCAATGCATATTTTTATCTGGAGTTGCTGGTGGGACACTGATTTTGTTGGTGCAGAACAATGTTTAGTGGGGCAGAAGCAAAGTAGAGGGAATCAGTTCGTCAGAAGATTTCTTGCGAAGAACTCTAGATCCAGTGTTGAGCAGCAACAAAAAAAGGAATCAGAGAGGGGTGCTTCGACATTTGTTTGCAGAAGGATATCCATGAAGGAAATCAAGATTCCGAAGGAGCTTGTTCCTATGAGGATTTCTAGCGCCAAAGAAATCCAAATCCGAGTTTTGTTGGGGTAGCAGTGGAATAGGGAGAAACGAACTTGTTCGACACTCATTTGAGCAAAGATGGCTACAAGTGGATTGAGGGACCAGGACAGGTTCGATGGAGCATCCAACTTTGTCATCTGGAAGGCAGTTATGGATGAACATCGCATCAAGGATCATGCCTTGAACTGTAATATTCCCAATTAGCAGCAGCTAATTGGCAATATTAATTTTTGGCCAGTTGCTAATTGGCAATATTAATTTTTGGCCAGTTTACTTTATAAAGTTAAAGTCAGTTAATAAAGTGGGTTAGAAGACACTCAACCTACACTTAGGAAATAAAACACTTCCTAAAGTCACTTGAGCACATTTAATTGACAGCGTGGGGCGCAGGGGTTGAAGTGACAGCGTGGGGACAGTGGCAGCGTTGGCAGCGTGGGCCCATGGAAGCTTAGAGAGGGATGGACATCATGGCCAAGAGAGACAGCGCAGTTTTGGTGGGGCCTAGGGGAGAGAAAGGCTCTCCAAGCATAAAGAGAGGGAGAGTCTCTTCATTTTCTCTTTCGATTATGCATATTTGTTTTGTCTATTGACATTGAGCATGCTTTTGCTGTTGAGCAAATTCTACAAGTGTTGTTTAGCATACCGGGTGTCTCCGAGCGGAGATCCCAACCTCAGCCACGGGGGACTTCGAGTGCCTGCTCAGGTGAGGAGTTCTATCCGTTGATTTTTAGGTGGGAGCTATAGCATATTCAGCAGGGATTACACACTTGCTTGGTCAAGGCAGTCTTGAGGAGAGACCACGCAGTTCTTGGAGGAGGTAGTGCCGGGAGCAGAGATTTATCAGGGGATTCAGCCTGGGATAGTGAGAATGGGTCAGCCCTTAGCTATTCCATCATTTTGGTAGAGGAGGAGGCCACCATTTGCAGAGACACATTCAGGGCCAGCGTATTCCACTGGGACAGCATGATTTCTCAAGGGAGGTGATTTTCCGGGGTCATCCATTCCGGAAACCCTTTCTGGGCTTTTTTGGGTATTAGGTGAGGAGCTCATTCCCCAAGGTCGACTTATTCCGATGGCATCGACGGTCCCGGCGGCCGGCGGCGGCTTTGAGATAACGCAGTCATTGATAGAGCAGCCATTCCGGGAGTATTTCTGGGAGTATCTCTAGCTTGCCTTGTGCAAGCAAAGGTGCCATCATTTTGATCACCTTTTGTACTCATCATCACTTTCAGTTATATAATAAAATGTCTCAGCGTTCTCCATGTTTTGCATTCTATGTGTGATGTCTCTCTATTTGCTGTAGTTTCATGTTTATGTTGCTTTATATTGCTGTTTATTTCTACTCGAAATATTACAAGAGCACAATTGTTGTTCTGGTAGATGTTGATCCTCTCAAGAAGTACAAGGAGGCTCAAGTGAAAGCAAAGCGCATGATCATGGACAGAGTCAAGGATCATGTGATCCCACATATAGCTGAGAAGAACACATCAAGAGAAATGTGGGTGGCCTTGACCACACTGTATGAGGGATCTTCCGTCCAGCAGAAGATATTGCTTGAGAATCAGCTGAGACTGTTTCAGATGCAGAAGGGAGAAAATCGATCCCTTATCAGATTGCAAGGGATTCGAGATCAGCTAGCTTCCGTAGGGGCTACACCAGATGTTGGATTTATGGTTAGGATTGCCCTGAATGCAGTCACTGAAGACTGGGAAAATTTTGTCCAAAGCATTTTGGGCAGGGCTACTCTTCCAAGCTGGGAGGAGATGTGGGCAGCTCTTCGACAAGAAGAAATCAGATGGTGGACTAAGGCAGGAAGCAGCGGTAAAGGTATCAAAGTCAAGAAGGAGGAAGAGGAAGATGCGTCTCTCGCATCAAAGGGACAACAAGGGCAACAAAGACGGAAGAAAAAGGACATCTCGAAAGTCAGATGCTTCAAATGTGGAGAAATGGGACATTTCACCACGCAGTGCCCTCTGAAGAAGCTTCTAAGTGACGAGGATCAAGTCTGTTTTAATCTTAGTTGTTGATTAAAGATTTGATCACGACCGTTGATTCCTCAATAGGAAAAGTATAAGGGAAGGCTTGAGGGTCAGTTGGAGAACAAACACACAGAGTGAATCTGGAGATCGAATTCTTCTGACATAGCAGTGCTTAAACGAAGATAAGATCTAAGTGATTCAGTGTAGTGAGGGGCAGAAGCAGTTATTGGTCGAAGGACCAAGAGTACACAACAGAGAGGGAGCAGAGGCAGTAGAGGAAGCAACACAACGACCAGGAGAAGTGACGCAATCCCCAGAATGGGTGACCCAGTCCCCAGAAGGGGTGTTGCAGTCCCGAGAAGGGGTGACGTGGGCTCACGTAGGGCCTCACGTAGGTACTGCGCAATGTTTCCAAGGGGCAACTGATTTTTGCTGGGGATCAGGGTTTCTGAGCTGGGAGGGCTGAAACTTGATTTTCCGAGAGGCAGATCGATTCAGAGAAGAGGTGATGCAGTCCTCAGTCATCCCCATGCAGGCCTACGCATCTACTGCACAGAGGCAGTGCATAGGGAGCTGGGGTATCGCTAGTTCGGAGCCGGATCAGTTGGGACTTTTAGTGTGAGGTAAAACTCACTATTTTTTGTCTGCCGTGAATTCTCTGTACTTGATGATGAGCAAGGCATCCACAGATTGTACTCAGAAAACTGTTGCTTAATAATAAGAATCCTCAGATCTGTTGCACCGGTTTTCCCGCATTGAGTTTTTTCGGGGAAGTTTAGTCCAAAAATAAGTGTGTCCTTTGTGTGATTGTTTCATCTTATTTTTTTCAGTACTTGATCTATATGTTGGTGTAGACTGCAGTGTATTTGCATTAATATTTACTGAATAATTTTGTAAATAATTTGTTAATTGAAGAACAAAATTAGGAAATGCAAATCAATTAACTACAATATGATTTTTGTTGGTTTAGATTTAGAAATTTTCATACTGCCTAGGGTAGAGCAGTAGCATCGCAGTGCATCAGAGGGACAATGCAAGAGTTACTAGCAGTCAGAGTCTTCGACACCGTGGTGCATCCACTGAACACTTGTTCAGTTTTGGGTGAGTTCAGTTTTTTCTCTCAGCGACTGAGTTGAAGTGCAGATGCGGTGTTAGTAGTGGAAGTGCTAGCAGCATAGCAGATGCAACACTTCAGAGGGAGTTTTAGTACAGATGCAGCAGTGGCAGTGGTAGTGTCATGGGCAGCAGTACAGTTCCAGCAACAACACAGTGGTTGATGGACTTCAGCAGCGTGGAGGATGCTTCATGGATAGAGCAGTATGCAACCGGCATATTGTTAGAGCACCTTCCTCGCTAAGAGGGAGTCTTGATTTTTGTAGCATCGGAAAGTGCTCTAAGCCCCAAATTTGGTGGAGAGGCTTAGACACTTGTATTCCAAAGAACCCAGAAACCGTTTGTGAAAATTCCTCTCGGTTAATGTTTTATTAAGATAATTAATTGTTTTAATGGAGACCCTAAGTATAAACTTAGGGAAATTAAATAATTAAAGGACATTAATAAAATAGAGTGAGAATGGGAAATGTGTTTTAGAAGAGGGTGTTAGTAATATGAGATGAACTAGAAGACTAATTTGTTACATTGATTTAGAAGAAAGCTGCCGCCGGAGGGGGCCACTGCCTGTCTTCATGCGTTATGGTTTTCTTTTCCCATCGCTACGGCACCGACCCTCTGCATTTCCTGTTGCTCTCTTGATCCCCTTCGATCGCGTACGCCTTCGTTCCTGCTCTGCTGATCACGTGTCATGGATCCATCGCAGGGGGAGGCTCACCAAGCCCCCCCCCATTCCCAATACCTCTGCAGTCCAGAAACCCTCCACTGACACAAATAACACCCCCTCTGGCAATGCTTAGAGCTTGGGTATGAACAAAGATTCGCCGGACAATGTTGAGAGCACTCAACCCGCCAGGCAAGAACCAAAAATGAAACCAGGTAAAAGCGTGGATCTAGAAGGTAATACGACTACTCCTAAAGTTACTTCTGCCACTTGCAAACCGATTGCTGCAGAACGGCCCAAAATTGAACTCCCCAGCCATCGGATCAATGCTCAGATCCAATACATGTGCGACCATGCATTGATTGGCAAATTCGTGGGCTTCTGGCCAACTGAAAAAGCTTTGCATGGTTGGATCAAGACTAAATGGAAGCCGAAGGGTCAGGTCACGCTTCAACTTGGACGCAAAGGGTTCTTCATGGCCATCTTCAACTATCTGGAGGAAAAAAACTGCGTCATGGATGAGGGACCCTACTTCTTCAACTCTTCGGGACTTTATCTGCGTGAATGGATCGAAAGATTCAATCCGAATAAAGAGGATTTTAACTAGGCTCCAGTCTGGATCATGCTGTATTCTCTGCCCATGGAATACTGGGATGAAGAATCCCTTAAAGACATTGGCAATGGTCTTGGAGAATTCATAAAAACAGCAGAGGAAACTAAGCTCAGGCGCTATACTTCCTATGCTCGCATCTGCATCTTCATGCACTTATCCAGTGCCCTGCCTGACTCGGTAAGTCTTTATCACGATGAATTTGAATGGATTCAGTCCATAGAATATGAACATGTGCCTTTTAGATGCAGGAGATGCCATACCCATGGTCACCTCTTTCGTGATTTCCCCCTGAATGCCCCTCCCAGCAAGCCCTCTGCCATCCCAACAAGAAAACCCCTCCGACCAACCCCAAAACCCCAACCCCTCCTTCCACTAGCAACAGTTTCGAGATCCTAGCCAATCCTGATTCAAATACTCCTCTTGAGGACGCCTTACCCTAACCCCCGCCGAATTCTGAGCCTGGGACCAGTGCTGCCCCCTCTGGGCACATGGAAGTTGACACCACTGCGGCCAATACAGGCCAAAGCAGCCTTATGGAGGAAGAAACTGAAATGGTGGAAATTGGCGATCTCGACATATTCACCCTCGAGCAAGCCTGCAGGAAAAGGGAGTATGATCAGATCTCATAAAAACAAATTGAGAACCTAACGGTGGCACTCACCCGAGCGCAGCAACATCAGAAATCCCTGGGTATTCAGCAGGGAGGCCCATGGGATGGGAAAAAATTGTTTAAAGACTCAAAGAAAAGAGGAAGGAAGACGGACCTGCAAAGAAAAATCCTCGTTGGGGAGATGCTCATGGAATCTGGTAGGTACCCCAAGCTTACCAAGTTCTTTCCACCTCGTGAAAGCAGTTCCCAATGAAACTCGTCTCGTGGAATATAAGGGGTCTCAATAGCCCCTCCAAACTCCGAATGATCAAGAACCTGATAAGGATGGAAAGACCTCAAGTCTTATTCCTTCAAGAAACAAAATGCACCAGCCTCACTCTAGGTCCCATACTCTCAAAGGCCTGGCCTAGATGTCAGTATGTGGCAGTCGATGCCTCCGGGGCTTCTAGAGGTTTAGCTATTGTATGGGATCCGAGAACGATCTCAATAAGTGATGCACATGCAGCCCACAATTTAATCCAAGCTTCTTTTCACATCCTTGGCACTAACTTGCACGGCCATCTCTCCAATGCCTATTTTCCCTAAGACGCTGCTAGGAAAATAGCACTGCTGGATACGATTGAACTCCTCAACTCCAACATAACTCATCCCCTGTGGATTTTAGGAGGAGACTTCAACATGATAACTAGCCCGGAGGAAAAAATAGGAGGCAGAGCAAAGATGGATTCGGACAACATTCATTTCAAAGAATTCATTCAGCGAAATTGGCTAATTGATCTCCCCTTTGCAAATGGTATCCACACCTGGAACAATAAGAGATCTGGTGCGCAGCAAATCGCTTCCAAACTTGACTGCTTCCTCCTTTCTGATAATGCCATTCACATTGGGGGTGACTTTCAAACTTCCATCTTGCCTCACTCTGGCTCAGATCACTGGCCCATCTCGCTCCAATGGTCCAGACCAGGCAACTGCATCAAAAGACCTTTCTGATTCAAAGCTTTCTGGCTCACCCATCCAGGCTTCAAGGAAATGGTCCACTCAGCATGGAAAGCTTTCACTCCTCCCTCAGGATCCAAAATGTACCAGTTTTAGCAACATCTCAAAGACCTTAAGGCCCGCATCAAGGAGTGGAACCACTCTACTTTCGGCAATATCTTCCAATAGAAAAAGCTCATCGAACAAGAAATGGCATATTTGCAGCGCCAAATCATCCAAGAGGGGCGTAATGATGCTGTCGATCAGAAAGAGCAAAGCCTGCACAAACAGCTAGAGGAAAGAAGGCAGCAAGAAGAAATCTTCTGGAAGCAAAAATCCAGAATCAGATGGTTGAAAGAGGGGGAGAGAAACACTAAGTTCTTTCATCGCTCCACCATCCAGCGTAGAATGGGCAACCACATCGGCTTTCTCATGAATCAATCGGGAGAGCGACTGGAAGACCACCAAGCCATAGAGGGGGAACTTGTCCACCATTTCAAATGGGTACTGCGGGAAGACAACATGGATCGGCAACCTGCCATTAATAGAGTCCTTCAACACATTCCTATACTCATTACGGAGGATCACAATCAACTCCTGTTGTGCCCTGTCACCCTCCTGGAAGTAGAGCAAGAAGTGGCTCAAAACAAAGAAGGTAAAGCACCAGGACTAGATGGCTTCACTTCTAATTTCTTCCACCACTTCTGGGATCTAATCAAAAATGATGTCTGGCATCTCATGGAGGAATCCAGATCCATGCACTGGCTCCTACCCTCTCTTAACGCCACCTTCATTACTTTGGTCCCTAAAGAAAACCAGGCTGCTACTCCGGACAAATTCCGCCCTATTGCTCTTTGCAATGTCATTTACAAAATCATCTCGAAGGTCATAGCCAACAGGATCAAGCTACTGCTTCCTATGCTCATCTCCCCAGAGTAGACAGGTTACGTGGAGGGTCGCCAAATACTTGATGGCATAATCCTCACCCATGAAGTCATCCACTCGCTGAAATAGACCAAAAAGCCAGGTATGCTCTTGAAGATCGATCTTTCCAAAGCTTTTGATAAACTAAACTGGAATTACATTCATCAGATGTTAACTGCTTACGGTTTCAGCCCCACTTGGATTAGATGGGTCATGAGCTTAATTTCTTCCTTGTTCTTCTCTGTTCTTGTTAATGTCATCCCCTCCCTCCCCTTTTCCCCCTCCCGTGGTATTCTTCAAGGAGATCCCCTGTCCCCCTTCCTCTTCGTTCTTATGGCCGAAGGCCTTAGTCGCTGCATCTCCCATGCTCTCCACTCCTAGCGCCTTCGAGGCATTTCAGTCTTTGGAGCTTCTCCCATCACCCAACAGAAATTTGTAGATGATAACATGATTTTTGGCCACCCATCTACCCAGGAAGCCTCCTCCCTCAAAGGCCTACTTGATCTGTTCGCTGAAGCCTCGGGCATGACCGTTAATGCCTCTAAGTCGTAAATATTCTTCTTCAATACAACCATCCCTGTTCAAAACCGTATAGCCAGGATCCTCGGCTTCTCCATTGCCAAGCTGCCTGATACATATCTTGGGGCCCCCCTGACTGACTCTACCCTCAAGCACTCTGCTTGGCAAAGTCTCCTTAGCAAGCTCGAGGCCAGACTCTCTTCCTGGACCTATCGCTCTCTCAACCTCCCCAGCAGACTTATTCTGGTCAAGTCGGTTCTTCAAACCATGCCTCTCTATCTCTTCTTTGTGCTTGCTGCCCCCAAGTGGGTCCTTAAGAAGATCAAAGCTCTTCAGCACCAGTTCTTGTGGGGGGCATCAGGACATAGCAGAAAATGGGCCCTAGTGAAGTGGACTACGATTTGCAGACCTAAGATGCTAGGCGGCCTTGGCCTATGCGACCCTCAGCATAGCAATACGATTATGGGAGCTAAGATATGGTGGCTATGGTTAACCTCCCCTCAGCGCCCATGGGCCAAGCTATGGATAGCCAAATATGCCAATCATAGACCTCCTTCCGAGCTAATTAGACTTTCTGCAGTCGAAACAGGTTCTCAAATTTGGAATGCAGCCAAGCAACTTCGCTACCTAATTCAAGAACACAGCTTTTGGGAGGTATGCAATGGCCATACTGCCCGTTTCTGGACTGATTCCTGGCAACAGCTACCCAATCTGCTCTCCTCCATTGAACCGCCCTTGCAGCCAGATCTGATCCACTCTCTTGCCACTCCAGTTCATCATTTATGGGAGCAAAACTAGATCCAAGGCTACCGTTGCTGGAAATCGGCAGCCTCCTGCCTGAATCATCAGCAAGAATAGTCGCTCTCAACTATGGCCGCATCCTTGAACAGCAGAAAGATCAGAAAATCAGAAAAACAGGACATCCTTCGATGGGGACACACATCGAAAGTAAAATTCACCACTCAGGAAGCCTATGCACTATTAACTCAGAATCATGATCCCATTGATCCCATTTGGAAATATCTCTGGTCACCGCCTATATGGCCGAAAGTGTCCACGTTCTTGTGGCTGCTCTGTCATAAGAAAATACTCACTTGGGACAATCTTCTCAAGAGGGGTTTCGCCGGACCCTCACGATGCCCCAACTGCAACAGCCAGGAGGAAAACATAACCCATCTCATGATTAATTGCCCTCTGGCAGCCTTCTTATGGGACAACTTAAGCATGAACTATAGGAGAGACGACATAAATTCAGGGGACCTAAATACAATCTTACGCAACTGGCCCTTAGCCCCCTACAACTACACCATTCTCAAAGCCCTTTGGCGGCTCATCCCAGGGCTCACCTTGTGGACCATATGGAAGGAGAGAAACAAGAGGATCTTCAAAGAACAATCCACTCCACAAGAAATATTATGCAAAAACCTCTGCAACAATCTTCAGGAGACCTTAGCTCTTCAAAAATGGAAGCAGGATGACCTTCCGACGCTCCCTATAGAACAACAAATATGGAAAAGGTGGCATTTCAATCTCCACGTTGATCCCTCACCTACAGGAAACAAGGGACCCCAGATGGACACTCCCGACACATGGGTCCCTCTCCCAGTTGGCTTCTTGAAGCTCAACTTTGATGGAGCATCCAAAGGTAATCCTGGGGAAGCCGGATTTGGTGGGATTTTCTGGGACCACAATGGCTATCCAACGCTCATCTTCTTCGGATCAATAGGATGGGATACGAACAACTCTGCAGAGCTTGAAGTTCTGTGGCAGGGTATGCAGTTGGCCCAAATGCACAATCTCTTCCCCCTCGAAATAGAGGGAGACTCGCAAATACTTATCAACATGGTCCACAAACTCCTCTCAGGCTCTCCTCCTTCTCGGGTGGTTAACAACTGGAGATTGATGGCCAGGATAGAGCTCATAGCTGGTTGGCTGCAAGATCACAGGGCCATTTGCTTCAAGCACACCAAAAGAGCAGGCAACAAGGTCGCTAATTTACTGGCAAACTTAGGCGTTAGAAGCTCCCAAAATCTAACAGCGGGACCCCTCTCCAGTATTCATGATAGCAAACTACATCAGGAATGCACTGTGCTAGTGCAACAGGATAACAAACTCCCAGCTGCGGGTGATTAAGGGTGGTTGGACGGATGTGAAGCCACGAGA
Organism: Pinus albicaulis; assembly: GCA_034641835.2. Lineage (NCBI taxonomy): Eukaryota > Viridiplantae > Streptophyta > Pinopsida > Pinales > Pinaceae > Pinus > Pinus albicaulis. The sequence continues at coordinate 1,142,291,160 of CM076582.1, forward strand.
GGGCGCGTGGCCTAGCCACATGGACTCATGCAGGCCAAATTTATTGCCCTCTGCTATGATCTTCGAGCAAATTCACCACCCCACGTAGCATTTACGCCGGTGGGCTGGTTGAGGTGGTAAGCCTCCCATCATGTACTCATCTTGCTCATTCTCCATTTTCATTTAGACTTTCGCTGCCTTTCTCTGTCTGCTTGTTTCACCTCTTTGCAACAGTCAGCTGAGCTCCATGCCTATGCAAATTCGGCCCCTCAATTTCAGATGCTCCCAGGAAGCGACCTCGCCTAGTTTTCGCACTCAGGTAGGAAGGCGCTGCCCAATTACCTGTTGCTTCGACTTTCTGCCTGGATTGCACTTCACCCACAGTCCTTACTGCTCCCACTGGTCTGCTACCTCACTTGAGTTCTTGGCTTCTTTGCCTCCTCGCTTCTCGCCTGTTCATCCCTTTAACCTCTGTCACACCATGCCTAGGCTCCGCCATAGGCTGAGGTGCCGACGAGGGAGTTCGCGTGCTCCCTCCGCTAGGCGTCGGCGCTCTCCTTACGCCACCTCGACGTCCTCCTCCTCCGAGGACAGTTTGGAGCAGACTCCTCGTGCGCAATACCATCATGGCTTCGAGCGTAGGCCATGCACTGAGGTCTCCAGGCCACCTGTTGATTCTCGCCCTGCTCCCTCTGCGCCCCTTCAGAACCCCTCCACTGCTATCTTCCACTTCCAAAGCCATTCTGACAGACCCTTGGTCATTACCACCGTTACTATCTCTTTCAAAGAAATTTCCGAGATTACTCCTGCCCCCCCACCTGTGGCTCCTTCAGTAAATATGCCTGCACCCTCTCCTGTTCTGCACGCCACCATGGCCACAAGTATCACTGCCTTGCGAAAAGGAGAGGCGAGCAGCTCTAGTATCCCTCAGGCCAAAGGTTTCCAGGTTGGAGCGCGAGATGCTGAAGCTGCTGTAGCTCCAAGCGGTTCGAGCCACAATGATGAAGACACTGGATGGTGCAGAGTAGAAGAAGAATCGCCTTTAGGTGACTACGGTCTCTAGCTGAGCTCCACGCACAAGTAATCTTGGTCGGTCTCTATGATTTTTTTACTGTTGCTGTTTACTATCTTAGGCAAAAACTCAAAATGGGTCGGTTTCCCCTCGAGGGTGACCCAGTATTTTTGTTTAGTAATGATGTGTCAACATTGGTTTCCTCGGATGAGGCAGCACCTAAACAATTCTCGGGCTGGTTTCCCTCAACGGGCAGCTCTATTTTTGATATTTTTCGACGGGTATGCCTCATGAAGGCCATGAACGCTACTGTACCATATATTTCTATAATAGATCTGGACTTCCTTAGAAAAAAAAAAAAAATAGAGTGAGAATAATCTAGAAAAGGTGGAGATCAAGTCATGTTATAATCTTAGCCGTTGATTAGAGATCTAATCTCGACTGTTGATTTCTCAACGAGAAGACTATAAAGGAAGGTTTGAGGGTCATTTGGAAAGACACACACGGAGTGAATCTTGAGATCGAATTCTTCTGACAGAGCAATGCTCGGACGAAGATCAGATCTAAGTGATTCAGTGCAGTGAGGGGCAGAGTAGCTTCCGGAGAGAGATTTTCTCAGCCGGAGAATCATCAACAGAGAGAGGCAGGAAGAGGCACGCCGTACAAGTTCGCTCTACTAAACTAGTCCATAATTAGGTCATTGTGGGAGATTGGGCATAACTTTGCCTTGAAGAATCCAAATCAGGTCTGACCTATGGCATTGGAAAGACGATTCAGAGGGCTACTAAAGGACCGAAGATAAAATCTTGGGGATATGAAATTATAGAGATACATCAATTTCAATATCGAGCTCCTCAAAAGCAAGAAAAAGTTGTGTATTTTAAAAAAAAATTGCATAAGTCTTGTTTGAAAAATCAGTTTGAAGTGATTCCAAGGGAATTTTGAAGCATAGATATCAGTATTGGGTTCTAAAATTCCCCTTAAAAGGAATTCAACACCCATTAAGCCCTCAGAAGGATCTACTATGACTCATGAAGAGGAAGAATTGCAACATGATATATCAAAATTCAAGAACAAGTGCAAGAAATTTCGCTCTTGCTGAGAGTAACAAAAAATGAAATGGAAGCTAAGATGGATGGCGTGGAAGCTAAGATTGTTAATTTTGGGCAACTAGGTCCAAACTCCATGTTGTGATGCTCTGATGATGATGCCAATATGTTTATTGGATTCCTCTTTCGAAGAGGTGCAAGATCAATCTAAAGATCATCTTGATCGGATGAGCAGAACTTGTATTTTGAATTTATTCCACATGTGCAAGGTCGGCCTGTTTTATCCCACATGCATAAGGGATGCGTCACACACCTCCAAAGATGCTCATGTATTGGAGAGACTTGGAGTTCATTATACACACAATGTGTGGAGGCATTTTCTTCTCTCTTGATGGTGATGGAGCAGCGTTCTTGGTTCTGTGTTTAGGGCTTCTTGGTGTAGCATCTTGATGGAGTATTCTTGATGGGATGTCTTGGGGTTGTGTGACATATGTGGGTGGCTGAACTTATGAAGATTTTGCTAGTTGAAGCATCCTGCTGATCGCCGTAACGCCACCATTCTTTAACTCTGTTTTTGGCTTGTCTTCCATCGATCTATTGATATGTTCTATCTGCATCTTACTTTACTTATGCCCTAGAAGGTTAAAGTGTATTTGCATCTAAGCATAGAACATTTATGGAAAATTAACATGGTATCGGAGCTTAGGGGAAGACAAAGTCCAATCTATGTCAAGGGACAGCTAGTAAAGTGCGGATCTGTTGAAGGGATGTTTTGAAGGTTAAAAGTCAAATTCGTAGGGCTCGTTCTCTAAAGTTCTCGGTAGCCAAGACTTATATCCTGTGAAGCATCATTGATTTTTCACATACAGGTGGATTTTGTTTCAAGCTCCGTTCAACGCTAATCCATTCCTGCGGCTCTAAAACCATTGCTGCGATTTCTCTTTCTGCGCTAATCTACAACTCAAGAAACTTGACGTAAAAACGTTGGGCTTTCTGTTCTTCTTTGAAAGGGGTTCTGGACTATTTTTTGGAGTCATTGGCATAAGGGTTTCGTTTTTTTTCCTTTTTCTGTGCGTGTGAACTTCATTAGAAAAGCTCTGAAATCAGAAGCCGAGTTAATCCCTCGCAGGGAAATCTCTTACAATGTTCAAAATGCAAAATCAGAAGCCGAGCAGATTAAATAAATTGACAGTCGCATCATCGTGGTAGCGAATTAAGTGAAGTCAAAATTAATCCAAAGCTCTGAAGTCGACGTTCGTAAAATAAGCGTTGATGGATTCATAAATTCCGCTAATCCTCCACCAGTGCGCAAATACAAGGATAGATGGGCAGACAGAATTGGGTTGAATTAGAAAATCAGGCAGCATTGGTCCTCGCACAGGGCGTAGTAATCCGTAGCACAAAAAGTCAGATCGGCAAACAGCATGGACAATTTTGCAGGTCACGATGACCGTGACCCACACTGCACGAGCAACTGGGCGGTCGGGCCGATCGTTTATGTGTAGGAGCGAAGGGTATGAGACACCTTTACTCTATTACCTCTGTCAACTATGAGTCATCCATATCGACTACAGTCGGTTGAAGTAAGAGCTCCAGACAATTATATGAAGATTGTAGTGAGGAGCACGTGCTGTCTAACTGGTGGCGAGAGATTGAAGCCTTTTACACCAATTAGGCTGAATCACCGTAGGCTTAAGGAACTGTGATCGTATCATACAGTAAAATAAGTGACTCAAATGTTTGGTGCCATGTGTATTAAAAGAGCTAAATCTGTTGATTTACAACTATAGACAGATGCTGAATATCTATGGTATTGACATCAGTAAATGCAACTGCTAGGGGTTGTCAAAACCCATAAAGTTCATGTGCACAGACAGTAAGAGCAGTGGTTGCAATGGAAGTTTTTTTATCACTGCAGTCTTGTTCACAAACGAGGTTGTGAACAAGACAATCAGATAGCCGATCTCCTGATATGTTATCATTTATGAAGAATCTGCAGGGATCTTCCAATAAAAGAAGTTGCAGCATCTTTAATACAACTCATCTGAAGTCTTCACTTGAAGAAGGTACTTCTCAGATACTGTATCCTAAAAGGTATAGTAAACAAGAGACCCTGATTTTGACATCCGGGTTGCGTTAACTCAGGATCTCATGGAAATTAGTAAAGATCATGATTGAATGCCATATGATCACCTTAAAGAAAGAAGCTATAAAATTCCTGGACGGTTGCATTGTAGGATATTCAAAAGGGAGCTTGGATAAAACCATTAATGATGTATGATTGATCAAAGCAGAGGGAGTTGATTTTTAAAGTCAAAATCAACATCCTAGCCCTGATGCATTATCTCCTGCAATTAAAGGTTTGATAAGATAGAAAAGCTATTGGTCTTCATATGAGATCCCTGATGATACTCTACCAGTTATATGCCTCACTATGAAGGCCTCTGATCATAGATATACTTCAATACTACTGTAAGCATGTTCTGGTGCCAACAAAGATCGAAGAAGAAAGGAAGAAGCCCAGTAAAAGACGATCCATGATCCATGTTTACAGTCTCACAATTTGGTAAAGTTTGAAAATCATTGATCCTAAGAGGAAATTCAAGACAGCTGAAAGATAGCTCAAATTCAAGCATAAATTTATCAGCCCCAGCCTTCTAGGCAACTATTGAAGCATTTAGGGCCTCAACTAAATCTATGGGTTATGGCAGAGTATATCTGACCTCACCATATTTCAGAGGGCAGAACCTATATAAACTTGATCTATGGTATCTTCAGTGGCACATGGACTATATATATATGTCCATGAAGTTTGTACTGTATGGAAGTATGGCTATAATGAAGATGTTAATGATGTGTAATAACAACACCGAAGATGAGTCATATGAGTACAATGACTTTTCCAAAGGAGCTCGCATTAAGAGGGAGATCTCAACTGTATATGCTCCTGAGCAAATGCCATTGCTGTAAGAACAAAGGGAAGACCCTCATGGCTCCGGGATTCTATCATGAATACCGAGAGACATGTCCCCAAAAAGGGGACATTCTGTGTAAAGCAAGAAGTCGAATAGATACCAAGTGTATCTAGAAGCGATGAGTACAATACGAGCCTAGATCATTTGAAGAAGCCGTAAAGCATCAGTTTGGAAAGATGCTATACACAAAGAGTACGAGTCCATTATGAAGGATGATGTCTGGATATGGTCCCGAGACCGGAGGACAAAGCTGTTGTCACCTCGATATGGCTCTATAAGGATCTGATGAGAGTGCTGAAAAGTACAAGGCAAGATGTGTTGCCTGAGACTTTTCTCTAGGAAGGCATTAATTATGATTGCACCTGTGATCTATTATTACCCTTGCTGCTATGTAAAGATAGAATCTTCATCAGATGGATGTGAAGAACGCCCATCTACATGGTGCGATAAAGGAAGAGGTGTATGTAGAGCAACCTCTGGGGTTCGATGTCCAGGATCAAGACACCCATGTTTGCAAGTTGAAGAAATCCCTCCATGGGTTGAAGCAAGCACCCAGAGCTTGGTACGAGAGGATAGATAACTACCTGATGAAGCTGGGCTTCACTTGTAGTAATGCTGATCCAAACCTTTACTTCAAGGTTGATAGAGAAAAGCCTCTCATTTTGGTGCTGCATGTGGACGACCTCTTCCTGATAGGTGCTGACCCTCTCATTCTTCAGTGCAAGAGGGAGCTCACTGCTAAGTTCGAGATGAAGGACCTGGGATTGATGCACTACTTCCTAGACCTGGAGGTTTGGCAGAGACCTAGCGAGATTTTCCTTTCTGAAGGAAAATATATTGTGAAGTTTTTGGAAAGATTTGGAATGGTGAACTGTAAGTCCGTGTCGACACCGATGGAGCTCAACTTTGAGAAGTTGAGTGGCAGCGCTGATGGGCCCGTGTTAGCAAATCCTACTGAGTATCGACAAATCGTAGGGGCCCTGATGTTCTTAGTGAACACCTATCCAGACGTATGTTGTACAGTAAACACTTTGAGTCAACACATGGTTGATCATAACATTCACTGGGTTGGTGTGCAGTAAACACTTTGAGTCAACACATGGTTGAGCATAACATTCACTGGGTTGGTGCCAAGAAACTCTTGAGATATTTTTGTAATATTCCCAATTAGCTTTGCTAATTGGAATATTTCATTCTTGCTTTATTTTGCCGCTTTAGCTAGAAATAATAAATAAAGTGAGAAATAAGAGGGGTCACCTCACTTTAGTCCTCACTTTACAAAATAAAGTGTTTTCCTAGTTGATTAACGTTATAACTTAAAGAGGGGGCCTTGGGGGTCCACACGTATATGAGGGGAGGCCTCACGCTGACCCAAGGTAAACTGCGCAGGTCAAAGGAGAGTTAAGTTTTGGAGGGAGTTTGGCATTATAAAAGGAGAGGTTCTCACCTCATTTGGATCATGCATATTTTGATATTGATATTGAGAGCTAGACTTTTGTGTGCTTCAGCACGCCGGTTGTTTAGTCGGTCTGCAGCACTGTTTAGTGCACGAGTGTCTCCGGTCGGAGATCTCACCCTTAGCCTCGGGGGACTTCGAGTGCCTGCCCTGGTAAGGTTATTTCTGGTTTCACCCTTGGCTTCGGGGGACTTCGAGTGCCCGCCCTAGTAAGGTTAATTTCTGAGTTCTATCTTTCAGTTTCAGTAGCAGTTTCAGGTGGAGAGTCGGAGAGGAAGAAGCCCTCTAGTGGCTGCGCAGATCTAGCAGGAGAAACGCAGTTTCAGCAGCAGGAAGGACGCAGATCAGTTTGGAGTGAGGACGCTGTTCCAGTAGGAAGAGGAAGGACGCAGATCTGAACGCACAGTGATAGATCCAGCCTTGGAGATTGTAGATCTGAGCAGATATTTGCAGATCTGGTTCTGTAGGTTGCAGATCTGGAGGGGTAGCACTAGATCCCGCTTGGGAGATTGCAGATCTGAGGAGATATTGGCAGATCCAGCCTAGATCTGAAGAGATAACATCAGATCCAGCCTTTGAGGTTGCAGATCTGAGGAGATATTGGCAGATCTAGCATAGATCTGAAGAGCTAGCAGCAGATCTCGCCTTGTGGGACGCAGATCTGGAGAGATAGTAGCAGATCCAGCCTTGTATGACTCAGATCCAGCAGATCTGGGCAGAGAGGACGCAGATCCAGTCAGGGAGGACGCAGATCTAATGAGTAGGGTCTTTATGTGGGGTTCTGGCAGCATTTTTCAGTGTTTTCAGCCTTGAGGAGTTGGTCATCTCATCTGGAGGATTTGTGGGTAGATCCAGCCCTTTTGCCAGCATATTTCTTGAGCTGTTCCTGAAGGCACAGCGTTTTTGTAGGAGGAGGGTTTCTGGGGGCGATTTTCGGAGGTGGTCCATTTGCTTCACGGTTTCTGGGTTTTGTCCGGAGCAGCGAGTATAGGTGATCTGTAGATTTTTAGCTCATTCCGGCAAGGGGATCAGCCCCTAGCTTCAGTTCACTCCAGCAGCAGCAGTTTACGGCGGTTTCTTCCAGCAGCTGGGATGCAGTTTCTGTAGTAGCCATTTCCTATTTTCTGAGAGGATTCTTCACTTGCCTTGAGCAAGGATAGGTGCCCTCATTCTGATTTTCTTGTACTCCTCTCTATGTACTTTCAGATTAATAAAATGGCTCAGTTTCTGACATTCTATGTGTAATTGTTCCATGATCTGGTTCAGCATTGTATTTTCTATATCTGTCTGGCATATTTCTGTTTATTACTGGTTATTTCCCTTTGGGGATATTACATCTTTGAAGTACGATAGACCATGGGCGAGATATAACGCCGGGGCATGACACTCATGGATATCTTGATGCCGATTGGGGTACAGCGAGTGTGGTGGATCGCAGAGCACATCTAGATGTCTGGATCTTGCTTCACACGTAGATCCCGCGGCCCCGGAAACGGAAGTCGGTAGCCTTGAGCACCGCTGAGGCCGAATACATTGCAACATGTATGGCCCGTTGTGAAGTCACTTGGTTGCGAAAGCTCTTCAGTGAGCTATTCGAGCATGTGCTAGATGCCACTGTTATCCTTTGTGATAACTTGAGGGGGATTCGTTTGTCATAAAATCTCGTGTTCCACGAATGATCTAAGCATGTTGATGGCTGGTACCACTTTATTCGGGATATGGTACAGCGAGGCGCCGTAAGGCTCGATCATATAGGAACTGATGAGCAGGTCGCGGATATTCTCACAATGCCCTTGGAGAAGGTCATGTTCCTAACCTTCCGTGAGAATCTTGGAATCATGGAACGACCCTATTTTGAGGGTCTTGTTGAACGATGAGCTCCGGGAGCTCAGAGGGGGTTTTGGGGATAGCTTCTTGGAGCTATAAGCACTTATGGTGCTTCTGCCCCACCGTTGTGATTATTGAGTTGGTTCGCCTCTCATTTATCTGTGCCCCGTATGCATCCTACCCATTGAGTTTAGGGCTCATGGGAAGTACCTCTCATTTGTCCAATGAGGTGGGAAAAGCTAGAGACTAGTAGCAAAGACTGATGGACGCATCAAAGTTTGCCGTACTCTCTATATCTAGGATGGCACGGTCCAACCACTTGATCTGGGATCAAGTTTAGTGAGGTTTCGGACCTCCAACTGACTTCGGGTCAGTGAAACTAACTTTGGGTTAGTATATGACTCTCTTGAGTCCTAGTGAGGTTTCGGACCTCCAACTGACTTCGGGTCAGATGAACCAACTTCGAGTTGGTTGGAGACTCTTTGCGAGTCTGATAGAGGTTTCGGACCTCTGGGCTGAATATGTCAGCCGGGGTATGATGTCTTTGTGACTGACCCACTTCTGTTCTGAAATAAAGAGGCCAGCAAAGCAAGTTACGGTGGGATGACGCACGATGTTTGGATTGCACTAGTGGACGGAGTTCTCCCTAGTTGAGAGGGAGTGTTAAAATTGGACAACTAGGTCCAAACTCTGGGTTGTGCTGCTCAGATGACGATCACAATATTTTTATTGGATTCCTCTTTCGGAGAGGTGTAAGATTGATCTAAAGATCATCTCGATCGGATGAGAAGAACATGTACTTTGAATTTATTCCACTTATGTGCTAGGTCGGCCTGGAATATAATATAGACTTAAATGTCTTAAAAAGCGTATCACACACCCCCAAAGATGCCTATATATTGGAGAGACTTGGAGTTCATTATACACACATTGTGTGGAGGATTTTCTTCTCTCTTGATGGCAATGGAAGAACATTCTTGATTTACTAGTGTAGGGCTTCTTGGTGCAACATCTTGATAGGTATTTATAATATTCCTAATTAGCAACAACTAATTGGAATATTCGATTTTTGTATAGTTTTGCCGACTATAGTTTATTAATAAATAAAAGTGAGAAGAGGGGTCTAACTCACTTAAGTAAAATAAAGTATCTCCCTAGTAGCACAACGTTATAACTTATGGGGAGCCATGGGGGTCCAACACCACGTAGAGGAGGGGGCCCACGTAGCCTCTAGGAGCTTCTGCGCAGGTTGAGGAGGAGCACGTGGAGGAGAGGGAGACCACGTTAGGGTTTTGGAGAGAGGCCAACGTTATAAAAGGTGGGAGAGCCTTCTCATTTGGCATTCTTGTTGTTGATGATATTTGAGCTAGACATTTGTCTTCTTGAGCACGCTGGCTGTTTAGCCTGTCTGCAGCACTGTTTAGTGCGTTGAGTGTCTCCGGTCGGAGATCTCGCCCTTAGCCCCGAGGGACTTCGAGTGCCTGCTCGGGTAAGGTTATTTCTTCAGTCTTTAGCAGGAGGTTTGGTTGGTTGTTTTGCTGAGGAGCTGGGCTCTTCTTGTGACTACGCAGTCCCTAGGAGAGAGGACGCAGTTCTTCTTGGAGGTGTTCCGGTTTGGGGGTTTCTGCAGGAGTTTCAGTTGATATCCGGAGTGGAGGATCAGTCTTTGCCAGTAGGAGGTTTCCCGAGGATTTTGTGGCACTGTTTCAGCTATTATCATTTGGCATCTGCGCTGAGCCTTGGAGGGCAGCGTAATTCCTTGAGGAGGGACTTTCTGGTGATTTTCAGAGGCTGACCATTTTTGATATGGTTTCTGGGTTTTGTCCGGGTTGGTGAGTACAGGTGGTCCGCAGATTTTCAGCTCATTCCGGCAAGGGGATCAGCCCCTAGTTTTCAGTCTATTCCAGCAGCAGCAGTTTTACGGCAGATTTCCAGCAGCTGGGACGCAGTTTCTTAGAGCAACCATATTCTGTCTTTCTGAGAGAGTTCTCCACTTGCCTTGAGCAAGAATAGGTGCTATCATTCCGATCATCTATTGTATTTCTTTATATTCTCAGATTAATAAAATGGCTTAGCATTCCCGGCATTTTTATGAGTATTTGCTTTATGTTCTATTTACGGCATTTTCTATATTGTCGTATGCTTGTGTTTTGTCTATTTCCCCTTTCGGGATACTACGATGTTCTTGATGGGACGTCTTGGGGTTGTGTGACGTATGTGGGTGGTTGACCTTATGAAGACTTCGCTGGTTGAAGCATTCTGCTGATCGCCGTAACACCACCATTTTTTATCTCTGTTTTTGGCTTGTCTTCCATCGATCTATTGGTATGTTCTATCAGCATCTTACTTTAGTTATGCCCTAGAAGGTTAAAGTGTATTTGCATCTAAGCATAGAACATCTATGGAAAATTAACAAAGATGGATGGTATAGAAGGAAATATGGATGGTTTGAAGAAAGACGTGGAAGCTAAGATGGATGGTTTGAAGAATGGCATGGAAGCTAAGATGGTTGCATGGAAGCTAATATGGATGGTATAGAAGGAAGCATGGAAGATTTGAAGAAAGACATGGAAGGTTTGAAGGAAAGTTTGGAAAAGTTGCTACAAGAAAAGCTTCGTAATGGAGAAAAGGTAGTAGAGAAAACTCATGATGAGAACAAAAGAAATGTTAATCATGATTTCATAGACTCTAATGTTTGTTTTAAGACCCACCATATTCCAAAGATATATATGAGGAAGTTTGATGGCAAGGATCCGATAACTTGGATACTACAAATGGAGCAATACTTTGAGCTCCATAATACGAAAAACACATAAAAGGTACACATTGCAACTTTATATTTAGAACAAAATCAGTTTGTCTGGTATCGATGACTCTGTTCTCGTAAACCACCGATCACCTGGTCAATTTTTACGGAGGAAATGGTAGAACATTATGAGGATACAAAGAGCAACACCTTCTTTAGCCAATTGATAAATCTCAAACAAAAGGGTTCAATGATGGAGAACATTGAGGACTTCCAAAAATTGAATATAAGGGTAAATAATATTCCAGAGGAACATAGGATTGATGTCTTCATAGGGACTCTAAAGGATAACATCCAACATGAAGTTCGCCTTTGGGACCCTGATACATTGGAGAAGGCATTCATGTTGGCAAGAAAAATTGAAAGCAAAATTATGGCGACAAGGAAGCCTACCACTCACAACTATACAGACGGAAGTGTTGCTACTCCTAGACTTCCACAACCTACAAGGTTGACACCACAACAGTTGGAAGAAAAAAGAGCAAAAGGGCTTTGCTATAGTTGTGATAGCAAATAAACTGAAGGTTATAAGTCTGCTGAGAAGAAATTAATTTACATAGATTGTGAAGAGGAGGAAGAAAAGGAACAAGAAACTTCAAAAGAAGAGGATATACACCAAGAACCAACCCTAGAGGAAGAAGAAATGAATCCGACCATATCCAATAATGCATTGGCATGAATTACCACTCCTCAAACTCTCAAGATAGAAGGACATATCAAGAAGAAAAATGTAATAATGCTTATTGATTTAGGTAGTACCCATAATGTTATTCATTGTAAGGTAGCTAAGGAATTGAATTGCTTCCTATACCCAACGCTAGAGTGTCATGTGATGGTAGAAAATGGAGGAACTATAAATTGCTTTGGAAAGTGCCATAATATCAAGCTAACCATGGGGGAATATGTATTGAATAGTCCAATGCTTTCCATTCCAATGGGTGGTGCTGATGTTGTACTAGGAGTACAATGGTTACAATCTCTAGGGACGGTAGCTTTTAATTTTCAAGAAATTTTCCTGAATTTTTTCCGGAAGGAAAGGAAGTTGAATTACGGGAGTATCGCAGGAAAGCCGGTGAAAGATAATAAGCTCTAATGTTATGAAAAAGCTTCTGAAGAAAGAACAACGAGGCGCCATTGCACAATTATGCTCACTAGCAGTTCCAACTTCCAACATCAAAATCATCTATTTCTCCAGATCTCCAAAAAGTCTTGGACAATCACTCCAAGGTGTTTGAAACTCCCAAAGGACTCCCACCTATTCGTGATCATGATCATGCTATTCATTTGATTCCAGGAAGTGTTCCTCTAAACATCAGGCCTTACAGATATCCTGATGTCCAAAAGAGTGAAATTGAACGTATGATTGCAGAAATGCTAGAGGCTGGTATAATTCAACCTAGTCAAAGCCCTTTCTCTGCTCCAGTAGTATTGGTGCATAAGAAGGATGGATCATGGCGCATGTGTCCGGATTATAGGGAGCTCAATAAGCTCACTATTAGATATAAATTTCCCATTCATGTGATTGATGAATTATTGGATGAATTACATGGAGCAATTTATTTCACCAAGTTGGATCTTCGTTCGGGATATCATCAAATTAGAGTGAAGACGTGCCTTTTGGCCTTACCAATGCATCTTCTACATTTCAAGGGTTGATGAATTCCATTTTCAAACCCTTCCTTAGAAAATTTGTGTTAGTATTTTTTGATGATATACTAATCTACATTAGGTCTTGGAAGGATCATGTTCAACATGTCAACAGAGTGCTGAAACTATTGGAGGAGAAACAATTATATGCAAAAACCTCCAAATGTTTCTTTGGAGTACAAGAGGTGGAATATCTGGGTCATATTGTATCTCAGGAGGGTGTTAAGGTAGACCCTAACAAAATTAAAGCCATTAAGTAATGGAAATTCCCCAGAACCATAATGCAGTTGCGAGGATTTCTTGGGTTAACAGGGTATTATTGCAAGCTTGTTAAGAATTATGGGAAAATAGGAGCACCTCTAACAAAAATATTGAAGAAAGATGCATTTTCATGGACTCCTAAAGCAACTAAGGCCTTTGAACATCTTAAGGAGGCAATGTGCCAAGCACTAGTCTTAGCTACGCCAGACATTATGATCAGATTTGGATCAAGGACCTAATTGATAGCTCAAAATTCAAAGTGTTAGGAAGTGTGTCGAGCCTGAGCGACCAGATATATCTCGTCTTCTTGATTTCGGCGCCGCGAATGGTTCGAAAAACCGACACCATATGAAGAAGTTATCGCGATTTGAAAAGTCCAGTAAACTGCAATTTTTGGCCTTTGACCAAGTTTGACTGAGTTTTGGAAATTAAAAATAAAAGAATATTCTAGTGAATATTCTTCAAAATATTCCCTGGAATATTCCTTCCAAACCAGTAGCAGGTTGACAAGTGTCAGCGACAGATTGGACAATGGAGTGTATGTTTGTACGTGGACCAATTATAGGGCGACACATGGCCAACCCTGAGGCCGCCACATGTCCCCTGAGTGGTGGTGTAAAATTTGGTCGGACTCCATCGGAGTCGAACCCGTGACCTCCGAGCACGCACGCCAAACCTTTACCGCTCGGGCTATGCTTAGTTCTTAGCACTATGGTGGTGTGGTTTATACATATTGTTTAACAGTTTCACATATGGGGGTTTAGAGGGGCCAACCCCTCCCCACATGGCCTTCGAGCTGTGACCCCGAGCCAAGGCTTAAAGCCTCTAACCGCCAGCAGTTACTCCGCCAACTGGATAGACCCTACCACATGCGATATTGTGGTTTGTTCCAATGGTTAGCTCATTTGCGCGGTCCGCGCTAACAACAGGTTATTAACTCCAGTTCTAAAACGTTCACCGGAGTTTCATGCGTGGTCTCCGCCAACGGTCACCACGACCGCATATTCAGGTGCATGTGCCCAACTCAAGGCGGTTACATTTATTGTCGCAGTTTATTCTGGCAGTTAATTTGGAATGTGCCCCAATTTTAGGTCAGATATGCCAAATTTGGTTTTTTAACTGCAATGCCCCAAAGTTAGTGGAGGATTTTTATGGGACACTTGGCAAAATCAGTTTGGGCTCTATCTTGAGCTAGATTTGACCATTCTGAGAGTGCCAATAGTCAATTTCGACTTTCTCAGACATTCTAGACTCATTGGTGAGGGTTGCAGAGCCATTAGAGGACTTTTGAGCAGGTTTTTGCTTCAGAGAAGTTCTAGGGGTCACTAGGGCCACCATGGGCCGACAACAGGTTGAGGCTTAGCCAGTGCAATTAGAGGCTTTTCTCAACAATCCAATAGTCAATTTTGGATGTTTTAGAAATTCTGGAACTAATGGTGTGGTTTGCAGAGCCTGTAGAGGACTTTTGAAGGCCGAGTTGCTTCAAAGAAGTTCTAGGGGCCACTAGGGCCAGCAAGTGCCAGCAGGAGAATGAGGCCTATCCAAAGCAGCCAGTATCCATTCTCAGCAAACCAATAGTCATTTCTGACTGTCTTGATACTTCTGAATCCATTCATAGAGTTTGCAGAAGCTTTTGAGGACTTCTGAGGGCCGAGATGCTTCAGAGAAGTTTTCAGTGACCCTAGAGCCAGGGGGTGCCACTAGGTGTTGGAGGCGAAACCAGAGTAGCCGGAGGCCAATTTATGCAAATGAATAGTCTATTCTTACTATTTTTGGCATTATGAATCCATTGAAGGGATTTGCAGAGCCATTTGAAGACTTCTGAAGGTCGAAGAGCCACAGGGAAGTTTTGGGCAGCCTAGGGCCATCAGTGGATGGAGGCCTAGATTGGGAAGTCGGTGCTCATTTTGAGCAAATGATCAATCTATTTTGGAGATATGATATGTGCTAGAGATAGTAGGTGAGGTTTCAGGGACAGAAAAGGATTTCTGAGGGAGTTAGTACCATAGAGAAGCTCAAGGTAGCTCAAGAGCACCGACTCAAGGAGACCAGTCTAAGGGGACCTATATCTTTCTTCAGAGTGATGACAACCATGACAGGGGTATGATGGTATTCTAAACCCATTGGTTCAGTTTAGTTAACCATTGGAGTTGAGTTTGTAACTTGTAAAATAAATTTGCCACAATCCCAAAGAGCCAAGTCAAGATGACAAGAGCTCAAGGAGACGTAGCCCACAATATTCGGGTGAACTCCTTTATTAAATTTGCTATTATGTGTTGATGCTTTGTTGCTGCATTATATGTTTGTTGCACATGTTTAATATCAACAAAAGCAAATGGTCTTAAAGCATTTAAACAGTAAAAAAAATTACACCTGTTTCAAGTATAAAATTCTGCACAAGTCAAGAATAAGCTAGATCTTTATTTGTTTAACTGAGTGGGAGGTTCTTGAAAAACATAACAAGTCATCCAACCCATTTTCAGATCACTTCAAAAAAACCTTTATTGTGGAATGCAATGCCTCATGAAATGGAATTGGTGTTGTTTTAATGCAAGAAGGAAGACCCATTGCTTTTGAAAGTCGTCCAATCAAAGGAAAGTATTTACAGAAAGCTATTTATGAGAAGGAAATGTTGGCAATACTACATGCACTAAAGAAATGGTGACCTTACCTAATGGGAGGACACTTCAAGGTAAAAACTGATCATGATAGTCTTATATACTTTTTGGAACAAAGACTATATTCAGAAGAACAACAAAAATGGTTCACAAAGATGTTGGGTGATGACTTTGAAATCATCTACAAAAAAGGGAAGCTAAATGATGTTGCAGATGCACTCTCAAGAAAGGATGAGCATGTGGAAGCATTGCTTTGTGTCATTTCTATTATCCAACCAGATTGGATAACCGAAGCAAGGGACGAATGGAAGAATTGACGAAGAAGTATGGACACTCATTCAAAATTTGCAGCAAGATCCCAATACATCTGATACATTTAGTTGGAAAAATGATTCCTTATGGTACAAAGATCGCTTATATCTTTGTAAGAATTCCCAACTAAGACAAAATATTCTTTTGGAATTACACACCTCTCCCTTAGGGGGACACTCAAGATTTTTAAAAACTTACCACAGGGTGAAGAAATATTTTTTTTGGGATGGCCTTAAATCTGATATCCAAATTTTGTGGCGAAATGTTTTGTTTTCCAGCAAAATAAAGTTGAGACAATTAAGACCCCGGGTTTGCTATAGCCTTTATCCATTCCAAATTAGCATTGGGAGGAGGTTTCAATAGATTTTATCACAGGTTTATCTAAGTCCGAAGGAAAGAGTGTCATCACGGTGGTAGTTGATAGGCTTACCAAGTATGCACACTTTTGTGCATTATCTCATCCATTTAAAGCGAGTACAATTGCTGCTGCATCTATGCAAACAATTCAAAAGATACATGGAAACCCAAAGTCCCGCTGCCAAACTGCCCCTCACTGCACTGAATTACTCAGATCTTATCTTAGTCCGAGCACAGATCCGTCAGAAGAATTCGATCTCTAAATTCAGTCACTGTGTGTTCTCCAACTGACCCTCAAGCCTTCCTTTATACTTTTCTTGTTGATGAATCAACGACTGTGATCTAACCTCTAATCTACGGCTAATTTTAGAAAATACTTTATCTTCATCACTTAGAACATTCTCACCCACATGTTTAAATTAATTCACATTAATTATTTTATTTCCCTAAGTTTTAACTTAGGCTCCATTTAAAATAATTAATTATTTGAATAACTTAAGCTCCAGGTGGAATTTCTCCAAATGATTTTTGGGTTTTGGAGATCTCATGTGTTCTAGTCCATCCACAACATTTCGAAGCTAGAGCACATCTGATGCTACCCAAAAATCAACACTCCCTCTTAGCAAGGAATGTGCTCTAGCAATACTTCTTCACTGGAAGCATCACCCTAATCCACGACATCGGGCCTCTATGCTGCTGATGCTCAGTTTCTGCCCCTCATGCACTGTGCTATTGCTATTTGTACTACACCCATGTCACTGCCACTGACACTGCTACATCTGTACTGCAGCCCCCTCTCAAATGCTGCATCATGCTGCCCATAGCACTGCCACTGCTAACTGTTGCACTGCAACTCAGTTGCTGAGAGTTAAGAAATTGAAAAGCCTCCCAAAACTAATAGACTGGTTAGTCTAGATGCACCTCGATGCTGGAACTACCTCTACTGCTAATCTGCACTGACTCTCTGATGCTACTGTGTTGCTATTGCTCTACACTGCGTAAGAACTGTTCTGCACTATGCTGCACCTCCATGCACTGCGCTGCTACTGCTTCTGCTCTACGCTGCTTCAGACTTCGCCACTCTAGCTCTCCCATTGTTGCTCCATCATCCCTTCCATCAACTGACACCTGTCATTCTGCTACTGTCATTAAGGGATCTCGTAGCCATATGTGATCCAAGAGTTTTGGCACCTCAAGGATCATGCGTCTCACTACAGTTCAAGGAACTACAGATCAATGTCACCCCACCTCTTCTCTCGAGGCACATGAGCACTCATAGCACAATCATCATCATCCTCGTCATCGTCCTCCACTGCAGCAACCTTTGAGTCAGATTCTTCTTTGCCTTCTTCTTCTGAGGGCATTGTGTGGCGAAATGTCCCAATTCACCACACCTGAAGCATTTGACCTTCATGAGGTCCTTCTTCTTCCTTCTCTGCTGCCCATGCTATCCCTTAGATGCGAGAGCCGCATCTTCCTCTTCCTCCTTCTTGATTTTGATCCCCGTGCTACTACTAATGGCCTTGGTCAACCTTTTGATCTCTTCCTGTCGAAGAGATCTTTGTATGTCCTAAAGAAATAACCAATGTACACGAAGAATGCCGATGGAAGTATAGAAAATACAATGCGGAACCAGATCATGAACAGTACACATAGAATGCCAGAGAAAACTGACATTTTATTAATACGAAAGTACATAGAGAGGAGTACAAGATAATCAGAATGAGTGCACCTATCCTTGCCCTAGGCAAGTGGAGACCCTCTCAGAACAAATGATGGCTGCAAATAAGGACAGCGTCCTAACTGGCTGAAGAGCTGCTGCTGGAATGCAATGGAACTATGAGCTGAAGACTAGAAGATGGCTGATCTCAGTCCTCCAAACCCTCACCAATAAAAACGCTGTCTCTGCTAGTGACAGCGCAGAAACAGATGGAATGCTGGCCACAAAACCTCCAGATGAAATGATCAGCTCCTGAAGACTAGAAATGCTGGAAAACGCTGTCAAGCCCTACTCACATGACCCTGCTCATCAGATCAGCGTCCTCCCTGATGGATCTGCATCCTAGATGCTCAGATCTACTGGATCTGAAGCCTCCAATCCAGATCCGCGTCCCATCCCTCCAGATCTGCGTCCTCCATGGACAGATCTACTGTTATCTCTTCAGATCTATGCTGGATCTGCCAATATCTCCTCAGATCTGCAACCCCCAAGGCTGGATCTGATGTTATCTCTTCAGATCTAGGCTGGATCTGCCAATATCTCCTCAGATCTGCAATCTCCCAAGCTGGATCTAATGCTGTCTCTCCAGATCTGCACCCTACAGAACTAGATCTGCAAATATCTCCTCAGATCTGCAATCTCCAAGTCTGGATCTGTCAATGTGTCTTCAGATCTGCGTCCTTCTGTCTCCTGGAACAGCGTCCTCTCTCTGAGCCTGATCTGCGTCCTTCCTTCCCCAGGAACAGCGTCCTTCCTCTCAGATCTGAACTGCGTCCTTCCTTCCCCTGAAACACCGTTCTGCCTGCTAGATCTGCGCAGCCAAAAGAAGGGCTTCTTCCTCTCCAAATCTCCACCTGAAACTGCTACCAATTCCCACTGAAACTGAAGGATGTTACTCAGAAAATAACCTTACTAGGGCAGGCACTCGAAGTCCCCCGAAGCTAAGGGTGAAACCAGAAATAACCTTACCAGGGCAGGCACTCGAAGTCACCCGAGGCTAAGGGTGAGATCTCCGACCGGAGACACTTGGTTGCACTAAACAGTGCTGCAGACCGACTAAACAACCGGCGTGCTGAAGCAGACATAAGTCTAGCTCTCAATATCAATATCAAATCATGCATGTCCAAATGAGGTGAGAACCCCACCTTTTATAATGCTAAACTCCCTCCAAAACCTTAACTGCGTCCTCACTCTCCTTGGCCTGCGCAGTTAACCTTGGGTCAGCCTGATGCCTCCCCATCATACTCATGTGGACCCCCAAAGCCCCCTCTCTAAGTTATAACGTCAATCAACTAGGAAAAGAACACTTTATTTATAAAGTGAGGTGACTAAAGTGAGGTGACCCCTCTTATTTCTCACTTTATTTATTACTTCTAGCTAAAGTGGCAAAATTAAACAAAAATGAAATATTCCAATTAGCAAAGCTAATTGGGAATATTACAGTCTCCCCCGGCAAAACGTTGCTTGTCCTCAAGCAACTGAAGTGATGGATGCTGTAAGATCCTCTCATCCTCCCAGGTGGCATCCTCATCCGGCAAATCCTTCCATCTCACCAAGAATTCTCTGATCTTCCTGCTACGCTTTTGCCTCTCCCTGGTGTCGATAATAGCCTCCGGCTGCAACACCAGATGCCCCTCATCATCTGTAGGCGGTAGCTCCTCGGTGATTCTCACATGATGGCCCAGTGCCTTCTTCAGGCATGATACGTGAAAGATGTTATGAATCTGGCTGCCTTGGGGCAGTTCCAACTCATATGCAACCTGCCCAATCCTGCGTATCACCCTGTATGGTCCATAAAAACGAGGCTTTAGCTTTTCTGCCCCCTTCTGTTTGAGCGAAGACTGTCGGTATGGCTGTAACCGTAGGTAGACTAGGTCCCCTACCTCAAAGTGTCTCTCCACCCGACCCTTATCAGCATACAACTTCTGTTGATTCTGTGCTGTGGCTATGTTGTCCTTGAGAGCCCGGAGGATGTCTTGGCTCTCTTGGATCCATAACTTGGCTCGCGGAGCCCTGCTAACACCAAACATCATGTTCACAAAAGATAGGGAATGATATCCATACAACGCATAGAAAGGTGTCATACCGATGGACATATGGTGGGTTGTGTTGTAGCAGTACTCGCCCAGATGTAGCCATTTCAGCCATGCTCTCTGCTGCCCACTGACGTAGTTATGCAAGTAGCCCTCTAACCACTTGTTAACTATCTCCGTCTGCCCGTCCGTCTGGGGATGATAACTAGTGCTCGGTGTCAACTCGGTCCCCACTAGTCGAAAGAGCTCCTGCCAGAATCCACCCATAAAACGGCTGTCCCTATCGCTGACAATGGTCTTGGGTAGACCATGCAATCTGAAAACCTCCCGGAAAAACAACTCTGCCACCTGTGCCGCTGTGTGATGTGCCGAAATGGCGAAAAAATGAGCATACTTCGTTAGCCGGTCAACCACTACGAAGATGCAGTCCTTGCCCTGCACGGTGGGCAACCCCGTGATGAAGTCCATCGAAATACTTTCCCACTTCCCCTCCGGAATGGGAAGAGGCTGCAACAACCCCGCAGGATGACTCATCTCTCCCTTGTTCCGCTGGCAAACCTCGCACTCCCTGACATGCTGGAGTACGTCCTCCTTGAGTCCCTTCCATGCAAATCTCTCCCGGATGGCCCTGTACGTCTTGGTGAACCCCTGATGACCCGCCAATGGTGAATCATGTGAAGCCTGGAGTATCTTCTCCTTGAGCTGAGATCCCTCAGTCAAGAAGATCTTGTCCCTGTAATAGATGACCTCATCGGCCACCCTGTATCTGCTATCCGCTACCTGCCCATCCAGAACCTCGCATGCAAATCTATCTTTGGAGTACTCAACCAGTAGTCGAGCCTTCCAGTCAGCGTCCAAGCTCATGAGCGACAACGTGGCCGGTCTACGGGAAAGGGCATCAGCTACCACGTTATTCTTCCCCTTGACATACTCTATGTCAAAGTCGTATGCCTGGATCTTGCTGATCCACTTCTGCTGCCTCTCCTGCAACTGCTTCTGCTCCAGAAAGTACCTCAGGCTGTTATGATCTGTCCTCACCCGGAATCTGCCACCTACCAGGTACTGCCGGAATTTGGCCAACGCATGCATGATGGCCAGCATCTCCTTGTCATATATGGGATATAGCCTCTCGTGTGGAAGGAGCTTCCGGCTCTCGAACGCAATCGGATGACCCTCCTGCATCAAAACTGCTCCAATCCCTTCTCCTGATGCATCGCACTCTAGGACAAAGGGCTGCGTAAAATCCGGCAATGCTAACACGGGACAACTGCTCATCACCTCCTTGAGCTTATCAAAAGCTCGCTGTGCTGTATCCGACCAACTGAATGCCCCTTTCCTCGTAAGCTCCGTGAGGGGTGCAGCAAGCTGTGAGAAGCCCTTGACGAACTTCCGGTAGTAGGTGCAGATACCAATAAACCCTCGAAGTTCTGTTACATTCCGTGGCTCTGGCCAGTCCCTGATAGCCCTGATCTTCTCCTCGTGGACTCTCACCCCGTCCACTCCTATGATGTGTCCCAGATACAGCATCTCCTTCAATCCAAACTCACACTTGGAGAGCTTGGCAAAGAACTGCTGCTCCTCCAAAATGTGCAAGACCGTCTCAATGTGCTGGAGATGCTCCTCCCAAGTCCTGCTGTATATAAGGATATCATCAAAGAAAACCAGCACAAACTTCCTCAGATGGTCCCTGAAAATGTGGTTAATACAAGACTGGAAAGTAGCAGGTGCATTGGTCAACCCAAAGGGCATGACCAGAAACTCAAAGTGCCCATAATGACACCTGAAAGCAGTCTTGGGAATGTCCTGTTCCCTCATGCGTATCTGATGGTACCCGGATCTCAAATCGATCTTTGAGAAGAACCGTGCTCCTCTCAACTCATCCATCAACTCATCGATCCTGGGAATGGGGTACCTGTTCTTCAGGGTCTTTTTGTTCAGAGCCCTGTAGTCAATGCACATGCGTAATGTGCCGTCCTTCTTCTTCACCAGCACTACTGAAGAAGCGAAAGGACTGGTGCTGGGTCGAATGTGCCCAAGGGCCAGCAGCTCCTGAATGGCCCGTTCTATCTCATCTCGATAGGCTTTGGGATGCCTATACGGTGTGGTGATTACCGCCTGTATCCCCTGCTCCAGCTCGATCGTGTGCTCAAACCCCCGATCCGGTGGCTGTCCTGGCGGAATGTCTCCAAAAACTACTGCATATCTGTCGAGAAGAGTCTGTAGATCAGGGTGCACCGTCCGTCCTGTATCTACTGCCTCTGAAGCCCGCAACTCTACTGCCCACTCTATATCTCCCTTGCGGAATGTCGCCTCCATGCTGTGTGCCGATACTGTCTGGGGTGGATATGTGTTCTGCCCTCGTATCTTCTCATGCTTCCCCGTCTTGGGATCATCCCACTCCATCTCCAAGGCCTTCCAATCTGTTGTGACCTTCCCCAGAGTAATAAGCCACTAAACTCCCAATATCACATTGGTGTCCGGGATGTCCACCACAAAGAAGTGATCGGTCAATGTATAGGTGCCCATCGTCACTGATAACTCTGGTACATATCGAGCACAAGCCATGGTCTGATCTCCTGGTACCAAAACAGAAAACCCATCAAAGCCCTCCGTCGGTATGCCTCTCCGTGCAACCATCTGGGCATCAATGAAGTTGTGGGTAGCCCCACTGTCGACTAAGACCGAAACCCTCTGTCCGCGCACTGTCCCTCGTACGCGCAATGTCAGATACTTGGGGACTCCTCGCAATGCTGCTAGAGCTCCCCCAGTAGGTGCGAATGATGCCCCACCTGCATCGGGTGGTGGAGGTGGTAAGGTACTCTGCGCTGCATAACATCCTCCTGCCTCCTCATCATCCCCCTCATCCTCTTCTCCGCTGCTCTCGGAGAAAACCTCTATGAAATGTGCCTTCCCTGCCGCACATTTGTGTCCTGGTGCCCATGGCTCCTGGCAAGTGAAGCATAATCGCTTCCGCCTCAGCTCTCTCCTGGCCTCATCATCAAAATGTCCTCGTCCCGGATTCGCCTTGGGAGGCGGAATCCTCGTGTCCTTACCCTTAGACTGGAAAGCCTGTCTCTGGGGATAAGGTGGCCGTGTCCTGGGTAAGGCATCCTGTAAGTCGCGAGTCCTGTTGATAGCATCCTGCAGTGTAGCCGGTCTGTTTGACCGTACTAGGCCACGCAGTGGCTCGGATAGCCCCTCCACAAACATATAGACCATCCGGCCTGTCGATAAGTCAGGTACCATCACTGAAATCCTCAAGAAATCCGAGATGTATGCTTCTGCACTCCCAGTCTGTTTGAGCTTGGTCAGCTCAACAAAATGCTGCTCCGGATCCCTCCTGTCAAAACGCTCTACCACCCTCCTGGTAAACTCGGCATATGTCGTCACTGTGGAATGCCCGAGCGTCGCCATCCCATGAAACCACCAATCCTGAGCCTCACCCTCTAAATGCAATGTAGCCATCTTAATGGCATCCGTCTCTGACATCTGATTAAGCTGGAAATAGATGTCCAGCTTCTCCACCCAAGACTTTGCCGTGGTCTTTGATGAACCTTCAAACATAGGCAAATGGAATCTACTGGCCGCACGGTGGTCATCACGGTGGTATCCATGCCCCCTGTGCTGGTGCTGATCCTGGGGTTTGATGCCGTACTGGAACTGGAGATAGCGCTCGAAGGGGAGAGTATCCATGAACTCCTGTCCTAAGGCCCGCCATTCTGCAAAAGCGGCTGCCCATCGAGCTGGACTCAACTCTCTCGGTGCTGTCGACCCCTCGTCCTCTACCAGGAAGGTAGGCATGGTAGGACGTGTGGGTGCTGGACTATCCCTCTGTGCACCTCCCTGCACTCCTGTCCCTGTGTCTCCTAGCAAGAATGTGGGCATAGTGGATCACTGGGCCGTTACAATGGGAATAGCGTCGTGCACTGGTATATGTCGAGACACACTCGATCCCTCACCGATCTGAAGAACTCTAGGGAGCTCTCTCTGACTGATCTCTATGGCCCTGAGCCTCTGTGACGTCTCCTGCACCATCTGTGACGTCTCCTGCATCCTCTGTGACGTCTCCTGCATGTGACGGAGGACCGCCTCTTTAAACCTCACATCATCATCTGCCATTGGATTACGCTGTTCTGGGCCCTTCTCAGGCTGCTCTGCCTCTGAATCTGTCTCAGGTGGCTCCTGATCAGAATCACTTCCTTCGAAAGGAAACTTCCACCTATCCTCGGCTTCTCTGCGTTCCTTCCGATAGATGTAGGGGTTATCCCCAGGTGTCATAGACAGATAGCACCACAGGCTGAGCCAGATCTATGCTCCGATACCACTGTAATATCCCCAAAAGGGAAATAACCAGTAATACACAGAAATATGCCAGACAGATATACATAAACAAATGCTGGAACCAGATAATAGATCAAGTACACATAGAATGCCAGAATACTAAGCCATTTTATTAATCTCAGAACACATAGATAGGAGTACAAGATAATCGGAATGAGTGCACCTATCCTTGCCCTAGGCAAGTGGAGACCCTCTCGGGGCAAATGATGGTTTTTGCCAAATAAGGACGGCGTCCCTGGTAGGCCGAAGAAGGCTGGCTGTTGGAGGGTAATGGAACTATGGTGAAGACTAGACGACGGTGATCTCTCGGGTCCTCCAAACCCTCACCGACCAAACGACGTGTCTCTGCTTGGTGACGAGGGCGCGGCGAATGGAATGCGGCCACAAAACCTCCGGATGAAATGTTCGGCTCCTCAAGACTAGAAATACGGAAAACGGCCTCCAAGCTACTCACATGTTACTGCTCCCCGTCGGTCGGCGTCCTCACGATGGATGCGTCCTAGATGCTCGGATCTACTGGAGCGAAGCCTCCCAATCCGGATCTGCGTCCTATCCCTCCGGATCTACCGTCCTCCAAAGTCGGATCTACGGTTGTCTCTTCGGGATCTGTCACAGGATGCGCGATGTCTCCTCAGATCTGCAACCCCCAAGGCTGGATCTGATGTTATCTCTTCAGATCTAGGCTGGATCTGCCAATATCTCCTCAGATCTGCAATCTCCCAAGCTGGATCTAATGCTGTCTCTCCAGATCTGCACCCTACAGAACTAGATCTGCACCCTACAGAACTAGATCTGCAAATATCTCCTCAGATCTGCAATCTCCAAGTCTGGAACTGTCAATGTGTCTTCAGATCTGCGTCCTTCTGTCTCCTGGAACAACGTCCTCTCTCTAAGCCTGATCTGCGTCCTTTCTTCCCCTGGAACAGCGTCCTTCTTCTCAGATCTGAACTGCGTCCTTCCTCCCCCTGAAACAGCGTTCTGCCTTCTAGATCTGCGCAGCCACAAGAAGGGCTTCTTCCTCTCCAAATCTCCACCTGAAACTACTACCAATTCCCACTGAAACTGAAGGATGTTACTCAGAAAATAACCTTACTAGGGCAGGCACTCGAAGTCCCCCGAAGCTAAGGGTGAAACCAGAAATAACCTTACCAGGGCAGGCACTCGAAGTCCCCCGAGGCTAAGGGTGAGATCTCCGACCGGAGACACTCGGTTACTAGCGGTCTTTGTGACCGACTAAACAACTTGACGTCTGCTGAAGCAGACGAAGTCTAGCTCTCAATATCAATATCCGTCATGCATGTCCAAATAGGTGAGAACCCCACTGTAATGCTAAACTCCCCTCCAAAAGCCTTAGCTTTGCCGTCCTTCACTCTCCTTGGCTGCGCGGTTAACCTTGGAGTACGACACAGTGCCTCCCCATCATACTCATGTGGACCCACAAGGCCCCCTCTTTAAGTTACAACGTCAATCAACTAGGAAAGCACTTTATTTTATAAAGTGAGATGACTAAAGTGAGGTGACCCCTCTTATTTCTCACTTTATTTATTATTTCTAGCTAAAGCGGCAAAATAAAGCAAAAATGAAATATTCCAATTAGCAAAGCTAATTGGGAAGATAACACGGATACCCACAGCATCTCCTCCCAATTTGGAAGAGCGACTACGCCCACACCATATGACCATCATATGGTGTAGCCCCTACAGAAGCTAGCTGATCTCGGATTGCTTGCAATCTGATAAGGAAGGGGTTGATCTTCTCTCCCTTCTCCATTTGAAACAGTCTCAGCTGATTCTCAAGCAACATCTCCCGTTGGCCAGAAGTTCCCTGGTACATAGTGGTCAAGGAAGCCCACATTTCCCTTGATGCGTTCTTGTCGGCAATATGTGGGATCAAATGATCCTTGACTCCATCCATGATCATGCATTTTGCCTTCGCTTGAGCGTCCTCATAGTTCTTCAGAGGATCAACATCAACATGAACAACAACTGCATTCAAAACATGATCCTTGATGCAATGTTCATCCAAAACTGACAGGATCCTGGCCTTCAAGATGACAAAGTTGGATGCTCCATCTAACCTGTCTTGATCCCCCAGTCCATGTGTTGCCATCTCTGCTCAACAAGAAAATGTTGAACTGGTTCTCTTCTCCCTCTTTTGCTGCTGTCCCAGCAAATTTCGAATCTGGGTTTCTTTGGCACTAGAAACCCTCTAAGGAACAAGCTACCTTTGAAAATCGATTTCCTTTACGAAAATCCTTCTACCAACTAATGTTGAAACAATCCTCTCCGATCAGTCTTTGTTGTTGATCAACACTGGATCTAGACTTCTTGGAAAGAAGTCTTCTGAGGAACTGCTTCCCTCTACTTTTCCACTGCCTCACTAGACATTGTTTTACACCAACAGAAACAATGCCCCACCAGCAACTCCAGAATTAAATCGAACTGCACTTCCAGCCATGGCAACCAGAAAATATTGAGGCTCAAAACCTCTGCGCTGGCACAACAAACACTGCGTTGGCTCTGTTGCAGCTACAACATCACCCCTAGCTGGCTGACGCAGGCTCTGCGTGAGCCCCTCTGGTGACTGCATCACCCCTTCCCGTGCCTCTTTCTTATTCAGCGTTGTCACTCGAGACAACTGCCTTCTTGCAGCAAATTTTTCTTCATCCTTTCGCTGATGGATTTAGCTCTACTTGATCTGCAATAGCTCTGATACCATGTGAAAATTTCTGAATCTAAGTTACAGAAACCCTATTGCAGAAATTTGATTTACATTACCTACTTGTTTTCATTAATTTAACAAGTTATTTTCTGAATACATCAAGAAAATATTAATGTAAATACACTGCAACCTACACAACTATACTAATCAAGTATTGAAAAATAAATGAAGAATTCAGACAAAGAAAACTTATTTTCGGACAAATGTCCCCGGAAAAACCAAATGCGGGAAAACCAGTGCAATAGTTCTGAGGGTTTGTATTATTATGCAGATTTCTGAATACAATCTAGGGTGCCAAATCCGGCTCACCCAATAGAGAAAATCCTTGGCAGAAGTACCTCCATCTGGAGACAAATATATTAGTTGATCCAGAGAAGAATGAAGAAACCCCAAGGTGACTACGCTGTCCCTAATGTTGCGCAGCGATGGCTGCAACAAGCTCTGCGCTGAGATTGCATCACCTGCTCTAGTGGTTGTATCACCCTCCTCGTGAGCCTTCTCAGCTCAAAAATTGATCTGCTGAATGGTTGTCTGATTTGCCTCACAAAAACCCCAACGTAGCTGCTCAAGTAACTGCATCACCCCCTCTGGCTCTGCGTCATCCTCTCAAGGGTTGTGCTGTCTCTTCTGGTGCTGATCTGCCTCTCTGCACTTGTATTCTCGGCCTTGGACTGAAGTACCATTGCCGAACTGCCCCTTACTGCACTGAATTACTCAGATCTTATCTTCGTCCGAGCACTTCTCTGTCAGAAGAAGTCGATCTCTAAATGCAGTCACTGTGTGTGTTCTCCAACTGACCCTCAAGCCTTCCTTTATACTTTTCCTGTTGATGAATCAACGACCATGATCTAATCTTTAATCGACGACTAAGATTAGAAAAGACTTGATCTTCGTCACTTAGATCTCTTTAATTATTTTATTTCCTTAAGTTTTAACTTAGGCTCCATTTAAAATAATTAATTATTTGAATAACTTAAGTTTCAGGTGGAATTTGTCCAAACGATTTCTGGGTCTTGGAGATCTCATGTGTTCTAGCCCATCGACAAAGTTTCGAAGCTAGAACACATTTGATGCTACCCAAAAATCAACATTTTGTTGGTGCGGAAAGAACGAGTGTTTGGTAGTGGGGCATAAGCAAAAGTAGAGGGGAATTAGTTCCTCGAAAGATTTCTTTCACCAATAAGTCTAGATCCGGTGTTGAGCGACATCAAAGAGAGATCTAAGAGTAGTGCTTCGACATTGGTTGGCAGAACTAGTTCGGTAAGAGGAAATCAAGATTAGGGAGCTTGTTCGCCAGAGGGATTTCTAGCGCCAAAGAAATCCATATCTGTGTTTTACTAGGGCAATAGTGGAAGAGGGAGAAAGGAACCTGTTCAACGCTTAGTTGAGCAAAGATGGTCGTGAATGGACTGAGGGATCAGGACAGGTTGGATGGAGCATCCAAATTTGTCAATTGGAAGGCTAGGATCCTGGCAGTTTTGGATGAACATCGCATCAAGGATCATGCCTTGAACACGATTGTTGTTTCGGTTGATGATGATCCTCTCAAGAAGTACGAGGAGGCTCAAGCAAAATAAAAACACATGATTATGGACGGAGTTAAGGATCATGTGATCCCACATATTGCTGAGAAGAACACAACAAGGGAAATGTGGGAGGCTTTGACCACTATGTACCAGGGATCTTTCGTCCGGCCCGAAAGATGTTGTGAGAATCAACTAAGATTATTGTGAATGCGAAGGAGAAGAAATAGATCTCTTATCATATTTAGGGGATCGAGATCAACTAGCTTTCGTAGGGACTACACCGGATCACAGTGTAGTCCGAGAGACTCTGTTCAACATTTAGTTGAGCAGAGATGGTCGTGAATGGACTGAGGGATCAGGACAAGTTTGATGGAGCATCCAACTTTGTTATTTGTAAGGCCAGGATCCTAGTAGTTTTGGATGAACATCGCATCAAGGATCATGCCTTGAACACGATTGTTGTTTCGGTTGATGCTAATCCTCTCAAGAGGTATGAGGAGGCTCAAGAAAAAGAAAAGCGCATGATCATGGACAGAACCAAGGATCATGTGATCCCACATATTGCTGAGAAGAACATAGAAAGGGAAATGTGGGAGGCCTTGACCACATTGTACGAGGGATCTTTCGTCCAGCGAAAGATGTTGCTTGAGAATCAACTAAGATTATTTTAGATGCAGAAGGGAGAAGAAATGAATCTCTTATCATATTGCAAGGGGTCCGAGATCAGCTAGCTTTCGTAGGGACTACACCAGATCCTGGATTTATGGTGAGGACTACCTTGAACGTAGTCACTGAAGACTGGGAAACTTTTGTCCAAAGCATTTTGGGCAGGGCTACTCTTCCTAGCTGGAGGAGATGTGGTCAACTCTTCGACAGGAAGGGATCAGCCTGTGGACCAAGGCAGGAACCAACAGTAAAGGGATCAAAGTCAAGAAGGAGGAAGAGGAAGATGCGCCTCTCGCATCAAAGGGACAACAAGGGCAGCAACGACGGAAGAAAAATGACCTCTCGAAAGTTAGATGCTTCAGATGTGGGGAAATGGGAGATTTCGTCACACAGTGCCCTCTGAAGAAGAAGGGGAAAGAAGAGAAGTCTGACTCGAAGGCTGCTCCAGCTCAGGCTGATGAGGAGGATGACGATGACTATACCATGAGTGCTCATGCACCTCTAGAGAAGAGGTGGGGCAATATGGAGTTGTAGATTGGAGGTATAGAAAGGGGGCAGGATCCTTGAGATGCCAAACTCTTGGCTCACATACGACTACGGGAGCCCTTAATGACAATAGCAGAATGACGAGAGTCAGTTGGTGCGAGAGATGATGCAGCGACAATGGCAGAGCTAGAGCGCCAAATTCTGAAGTAGCGCAGAGCAGGGGCAACAACATCAGCACAGTGCAAAGTGGTCCAGTGCAGTGCAAAGCAGCAATAGTGCAGTAGCATCAGAGGGTCAGCACAGATTAGCAATAGAGGAAGCTTCAAAATCGAGGTGCATCCAGATTCCAAACTGACTAGTATGTCAGGATTTGGGATATCTTTCAGTTGCTTAACTCTCAACAACTGAGTTGTAGTGCGGAAGTTAGCAGTGGCAGTGCTATGGGCAACATGATGCAGCATTTTGAGAGGGAGTTGAAATACAGATGCAACAGTGATAGTGGTAGAGTCATGGGCAGCAGTACAGATTGAGCAGCGCAGTGGATGAGGGGCAGTAGACCGAGCATCAGCAACGCAGAGAACCAATGCCATGGATTAGACTCTAGAGTGATGTTGCTAGTGAGAAGTATTGTTAGAGCACATTCCTTCCTAAGAGGGAGTGTTGATTTTTGGGTGGCATCGGATGTGCTCTAGCTCCGAAATTTTGTGAAGGGCTAGAACACATGAGATCTCCAAGACCCAGAAATCATTTGGAGAATTCCACCCGGAGTGCATTTTATTCAAATAATTAATTATTTTTAATGGAGCCTAAGTTAAAACTTAGGAAAATAAAATAATTAAAGTGAATTAATGTAAATATGGGTGAGAAGCCTCTAAGTGACGAGGAACAAGTCTGTTTTAATCTTAGCCGTTGATTAAAGATTTGATCACGACCGTTGATTCCTCAACAGGAAAAGTATGAAGGAAGGCTTGAGGGTAAGTTGGAGAATACACACAGAGATTGAATCTAGAGATCGAATTCTTCTGATAAAGCAGTGCTCAGACGAAGATAAGATCTAAGTGATTCAATTGCAGTGGAAATTTAGAAACGTTATTGGTCGGAGGACCAAGAGTACATAACAGAGAGGCAGTAGAGACAACAGAGGAAGCAACACAACCACTAGGAGAGGTGATGCAGGCCTATGCAGGGCTCACGCAAGGATTGCGTAGTGTTTCCAAGGGACAGTCCGAGTTTTGCTGGAGATTGGGGTTTTTGAACCGGGAGGGCTGAAACATAATTTTTCCGAGAGCGGATCGATTCAGAGAAGAGGTGACACAGTCCTCAGCCATCCCCACGCAGACCTACACATCTACTGCGCAGAGGCAGCGCAAAGGGAGCTTGGGTTTTGCCTGTTCGAATCTGGATAAATCGAGACTTGCAGTGTGAGGTAAAACTCATTGTTTTATTTGTCTGTCGTGAATTCTTTGTAATGGATGGCATCCAAATATTGTACTCAGAAAAATGCTACTTAATAATAACAAACCCTTAGATCTGCTGCACCGGTTTTTACGCATTGGGTTTTTTCGAGGATGTTTAGTCCAAAAATAAGTGTGTCCTTTGTGTGATTTTCTCATCTTATTTTTCAGTACTTGATCTGTATGTTGGTGTAGACTGCAGTGTATTTGCATTAATATTTACTGAATAATTCTATAAATAACTTGTTAATTGAAGAACACAAGTAGGAAATGCAAATCAGTTAACTGCAGTAGGATCTCTGTTGGTTTAGATTCAAAAATTTTCACAGATGCCCCATCATCTTATTCCATGAATCACACACTATATTACTGCTATGAACTAGGGCTTGAATAGGTTCACCCTGTAACTTGTACAAATTTCCTTTTCTAACCCCAATTACTTGTGTTTCTTTTGGGATAGATTCTTTCGACTTGATGAAAGCTCTTGAACTCTATTACAAAGTCCTTATCTTCCATAATTGAAACCGAAAGCAATTTTTTCTATAGACCTTGAAATTATAACACCATTAAATTCTAAAGAGTTACCTTACTCGACATTGAAGGAAAATAGTACCAAATCTTGCTGTTGAATACTTGGCATCATCACTAAGCTAAGCTTGTACTCCTAAATCCAGTTTTTTTGGATTGGAAAATAATTGTCAATCGATGTCATATGACAAGATGTCCTGTTGTTCACACCACGCTTTCCTCTGAACCATGTTGGTAGAAAGGCAAGATACCAATGAGAAGTATTTCTCAAACTTGGCAGCATATTCGTTCATTTGAGTTTTTTGCTGAGCTTGTTACTTGTTGTCGTTGGTCCTTTCCTTTGCCCTTCTTTTCTGGACACTGTGATGCATAAAGTCAACTTATGACAAATAAATCTTGGCTGCGAGGCTGACTCCTCACTCTTTGCCTTTTCCTTACTGACAACTTTTCCTTTGCCCTTCTTTGTCTAATAAAATAGTGCCAGGTTCTCGTCACCACCCTTGGACATCTCAGTAGTCAATGACTTGACTATCTTGGTCAGCTCATCTAACTTAGAATCAATGTCTGAAGTTCCTGAAGTAGAAACCTCAGCTTTTTGCTTTCTATATTCGCTGTCAATCCCTCCTCTGAACCTATCAACTGCTAACACTTAGATTCTACCTCCAGTGCATTGTCTTGCATTTGTGTTAGTGTTGCATATCTTCTTTCTCTCAATAATAAACACAAATTAGGATCAAAGGCACCAGCATAAGTGAATTTAGTTGAAGCTTCATTAGGCTTGATTTCAATAGGTATTTTACTATACATCTTATTGAATCTCTTGGAAAAATCAGAAACTGATTCTCCTTTTCTTTTTATTGCACCAAATCCAGTGATATAATACATAAAATATTTCTTATCACCCCATTTCCTTAAAAATGTATCATCTAGTGTTTTAATTCCAGTGATGCTACCAGCTGTCAAGGATCTGAACCATTTCCTTGCATCACCTTCAAGACTGAACAAAAACTCTCATCCAGACATCTTCATGCTCAATATTCAGATTGTCAGCATAAGCATAAAAATCAACAAGGTGTTTTTCAGCTGTTACATCTCCCTCACCACTAAACTTAAGCATGTACTTGAGATAATCTCCTGCAGGTAATGCATTCATAGGTTGAGGTAAAACCAAAGGGGCATGCCTTGCAGCAACAACTGCATCCATTCGGTTAGGAGGTGGGTTTAGACCTACCATGGTGTGAGTTGTTGGGATTTGTGGAGCAACAATAGGTGGATTGTGAACAACAGATGATGAAGCACCAACTTGTGATGTAGAGATTGTTTGTTGGTTGGAAAACAAGGTAGGTATAGGATTTTCTGCAAAATCAGGGGATAAAGTTTGTAGGACTTCTTTAGGAACAGTATTTGAGAAAAAAGTGGTAGAAGAAGCAAACTTTCGTTTACTCTTTTTCTTGATTAGCTTTTCAGGGTCTGAAAATGGGATTCTCAAAGGAGAATATGTGTTAGCCCTGGTTCTAGTCCTTCTAGGAGCCAGAACTTCTCAATGGAGTCGCCAGGTGTAAAGCAGTCTAAAAAGACAACTGGAACTGTACACCTCAGAATCGGACTTATAACTTTGTCATTCACCCAGGGATAAACTTCAATTCGCCTCCCCAGCAACGGCGCCAAAGATGTTAGCGTAAGAAGTCACTCCTTGACTGCTTCAGGAGTAAGCCTTACACATCATAGTTCATTTCAAATTTTAAAGGGGTTGTTTGAGTGGTGGGATGGATTTCTCAAATATTTTGAAATTATTTTATCTTCTTTAAGACATTCATGCATTTGGCAAGCTGTGGAAAGTATAAATTGTGTGGGTAAAAGGTAGTATAGGGAGCAAATAACACAAGTGGAAGAAGATGAATAGTTGGTACCTATTTCAGGAAATATTCCTATCCTAAATCAGTCACACAACTATGTTAATGAACTTTAACACAAACTCTGTTTATGTTAAGTAAACAACACTTAGAAAATAGATTGCATGTATAAAGTATTCCACAAATCCTTTATGAAATCTTCACTGACATGTTCTATTACACACATATAACTTACAAAAAACTGAAAGCAGATAATTTACTGTTAAATGCTTTAACAACTTCTCACTCACACTTCTCTAGTTGCTGCAATTTATATTTTAGAAGAAATTAACAAAGGAAATATACACACCACACATTAGATGTTCCTTGAATCTCAAAATTCTCCAGCATGAAGCAAAATGGTTTTTTTTCTATTATTTTCAGTCTTCAGGTAGACTAACATCCAACTTGGAAATAGTATTTACAAGTGCTATATATAGCACGAGAGGAACCAACTCCATCTCTTCTAAAAAGAAGGAAACATTAATTCTAACATAACATATGTGTCAAAAGACATTACATCCTTATCCCCTCGAAATCTAACTGAAAGGACAAATGGAGAGAGAAGAAGAGAAGAATTCTGGGCTAGAATGCTGAGTGTGTTGTCATGCTGCCCCTTTTTTTGCTGAATTTTCTCCTTGTGTCTTGGGTCTTTAATAACCATGTAGCTTCATTTAATAACACCTCCAACAAACTCATAACTACCTCTCACCATCACTTATATTATCCATTTAGTTATGGGTTCTTATCCATCCTTAATTGGCTCGGAAAAACTTGTTGACAGGTGTCAAAATTCAGTTAAAATAGGTGCTGCCGGAAATTCCGGTAAAAACCTGTAACTGCGCAAAATCTGGAATGCTACTGAAAATTCCAATAGCGCCCTGTTTCTTTTTCAAAATACACAGAAAATGCGGAAAATTTTGTGTTGACTTGTATTCCATGACACCTAGGCTGTTGTTCAAAATTTATAACTGATTAGCAAAAAGGTATTAGTACCAAAAACCTTTTTACCTTTCCTCTAAGTGTGTTGCAGCTTCATCCAATTTATCTAAATCAGTTTTGCTGTCAACAGCTGATGTTTTGGATCTGGTTTCCCTTGTAGTTGCCTCCTTGACAAGGTATTTGTCCTCCTTAGCAGCCTTCTGTGTTTTTCTTCTTTTAGAGGGTTCTGGGGGTTATTCTTAAGGGTTATTGTTCTTGATTTTCTTCATTGATTTCTCTGGTTTCTCAGCCTTTGAACCTTTAGGTTTCTCTTCAATTTCAATAACTTCTTTAAATACGTCTGGCTTGAGAAGAGCCTTGGATTTAAGTCTAAACTTATTTCTCTCTCTTGTGTGCCTCTTTCTGGTGCTAGCAATAGATTTACCCTCCTCTCTCTTCCTCTTTCTGTTTATGTCATAACCAACATCCTTAAGTAGTTCTCCATCTGATTGGGTAGGTTGATACTCCTTCTGCAATTTTTTCTGAACAGGTGCTGTGGGTGCTTAAAATTTCTTGGTAGCACATGCGCTTTTGTTTTCTCTGCTTTGAAGCCTCCCTCTTCTAGCCCTAGTGTATATATTTGGAAATGGAGGAACAAGGGGCACTATCTTCATGGACTTGGGCTTGCTTGCTGAGGATCTCTCCTTTTTCCACCTTTCCTTCAGTTTTGCCTGCAGAAATTTTCTTACCTTTGGCCTTCTTATGAATGTTTTCTTTCTGGGCCTTTCTTTTTGTTCTTCTCTTTGCAAGCTAACGGTCTGACTGTGGAACTGGAGGTGTAGGTGCAGGTTGGCCTGCCCTATAGAACAGAAAATGGTCCCAAGTCTGGTTTTTCTTCTTCAGCTTTTCTTCAACCAGAACTATTATCAAAACTTGATGGTACAAGCTGTACTCAAAAACATCATTATGGGTCTGAACCCTTGTTGACATCTTGGTCAGCCTTTTCAACAGGAAAAATGGCAGATCCAATAATTTCATCCCTGCAATATGAAATAGAAACCTCATGTGATAGAGGAATACCACAGTATACCTCCTTTCACATGTGAGGTATACCTTGCCTCTACCCAGTCATTCTTAAGGTAGCTGCTTGGGATGCCTTTTGCCCAGTTTGGATCTCTATGAGCATCCTTGAGGAAGCCGTTGAGATCACCTCATGTAATGACCTATCCCTTGAACCACCTTTCACCTTCTTGAGGACTGTTAAAAGCTTCTGCAATGGAGTCTTCAGAAACCTACAAAGTGAGGCCAAAAACTGTAGCCTCCTATCCATTAAATGAATTAGCAAACTCTTCGGCAACTCCTGAATGTGAGCTTCCCAACCTGGTACAAAGAGGATACCATCCTGACTGCATAAACAAAGTTCTCACCCTCGAATTAGCATCAACCAAATCTGCACCCTGTGGCTGTATTCGATTTATCTTACCACCTGTTTTATTCATCTTCAAAAAAGTAAATGACTGTGTCTTCTGCAAATGATAGGTGGCAGAATAAGAGGATTTTACCTTATAGGTGTGGCCTGTATTCTTCTCTGGGATCTTGTCTGAAATCCAGACTCCTTCTCCAACTGTGACTCTCAGCAAATTCGGAATCAACAGCTTAGACTTCAAATGACAAATTCTTGTTTTTTTAGGTGGTTTTAAAACTAACTCTAGGTTCACCACCCCATGCAAATCACTCTCCATCATTAAAAATCTTCATGATCATGATGTGCACCATGTGACACACCACCACCACCACCTTTAGTTGAATGTGTTTTTTTGTATAGGATCTTCAGATAGCTTGTGACAAGTGTCTTTGATGACACACAGTCACCACCGCAAACTGTATTGTTGATTGGTCAAAATTTCCGGCAACAGTGTTGTGCGTCCAGTTAACGGTTATGGTGTGCGGTGTGATCACCACGATCTCTCTTGACTCAGCAAAACACGTACCTAAACTTATGGATGACTGACTTGGCGTAGACAGGCATAACTGGCAACAGTTCAATCATTAACTGTGGGTTGACACATGTGGTATAACTTATACAACGACTTGACTCTAGCTAACTGACTGTAATGTGACACCTATCATCAGATCTTAAAGGATTTAAAAAATATTTGATAAGTATTAACCCTATGACACCTGGTATGGCTAAAGCAAATGCACTTTTTTGCATTATTTAAAAGACATAGTATGCTTCCGGAAATTCCAGTAGCATCGGAAATAAAAATAAAAAGATTGAAACAGGAACTAACAGACTATCCGAAAGGCTAAAAAAATTGATGCTTCCAGAAATTCTAGTAGCGCCCAAAAAAAAATTAAAATTTTGAAATTTTGAAATTTTTAAGCCTAAAAACAAAACTATGGAATGGACTCATAACTTAGTAAGAAACTGTGCTAGCACCTCCAACCTTAGGTAACTTTTGTTCTATGTTTTATTAAATAAATTAGATCTTGAATTTTACTCAATAAAAATAAATTACAAAATTAAAGGCAGCCATCCGTCACACGGTTATGGAAAATACAACAAAAGCATAAAAATTAACTTTACATAGGTAATTGCTCTGTTAAAATCAGCTTATTCATATATTAAAAAAACTTGCAAGGGAAACACTCCATACGCCCCAAAAAATGCCGGAGAATACAAAAAAAAATGCACAAATATAGAAAATGTTCTAGCTGACTTCGACGGCTGTGGGCAGAAACGACGAGGAGCAACTGTTGTCTGACCCAGTGTTTTAAAAACCGGCCGGTTTGAACCGGTAACCGGCCAAACCGGCCGGTCAGCTAAGTCACCGGGTGGAACCGGCCCTGCAATCGGGTTCAAGGGGGCATCTCACCAAAAAATCCCGGTTAACCGGACCTAACCGGCCGGTTAGGTATGAAACCGGCCGGTTAATGCATAAACCGGCCGGTTTTGTACCTAACCGGCCGGTTAGGTGTCCCATGCTCAAGTTTGTGCTACCATTTCAGGAGGGCAAGGGGGGCTTCACTTGACTTTGCCTACCCTCTCATTTTTCTGACCCATCCTCTTGGCAATTAATGGTAATGTTAAATTCTTAAAGTAAAAGTGACATTTCCTTTATTTTTCATTTTCATCCTTTTACTTAAATTTTTAACATTACTATGAAATGACTCAGGATGTTTAAGAGTGGTTTCGTCCTCATTGGATTTCATATGGAGAAACTAGAATTTTAGATTTCACTCAAAATTCAACAGACTTAATGGTTTTCAGGGTTTCATGGTTTGGGGGTTTGCAATGTTTCCATTTGTTTCTATCATGTGTAAGGGTACGAGATTGGCATTTGATCAAGAGCATGAAGTCATTTAAGAACCTTGATGTTGGTGGCATTGATTGTTGAACTTTCTTGATGTTGTTGGTATTGATTGTTGAACTCACCTACCGTGGCCTTAACAAGAATTTACCCTTCACTGAAAGGAAGACAACTGGTTAGGCATGCTAATATTTTTCTACCGCATTTTAAGGTTGAGGAGATGAACCCTTCACTCAAACCAAAATCACTGGTTAGGCATGTTAAACTTTTTCAATTTCTATCATGTTATAAGGTTGAGCAATCCAAGTCTGAAGACTTTGAGCTAGATGATGTTTATGTATCTCTTGTTGATGATCACATTTCTAGTAGCGATGAATCAATGATGAGTTTCATGAGAGACCATGTTGCTGAGTGATTTGTAGTTTTGATGTCTATTTTTGCTACTACTATTACTACTACTAAAGTTGTAGAGAAGTTTTAGGAGTCCTCAAACTCTGAGCCATATTATTTATGTGGCTCATGTTTATGATCCCTTGTCTAGTAGTGGTGATGATTTTGATCATGATGAGGAGTGATCATGTTATTGATCACTAATATGTAGTCTTGTATTAGGCCAATGGCCTCATAGCTTGTAGCATTGTTTTTGGACTTTATGAGCCATTTGGAGCCTCATTGCTTATGTATTTTTCGATGATATGTATTGCACTCGGTGCCATTTTGATATATTCACCTTTGCATGGTATATAAATGAGAAAACTTTGCATATTTTGTCTCTATTGGCTTGGAATCATGGTTGCAAATCTTAAAAATAGTTTTTTTATTAAAAAAATAATTATTTAATGTATTTTTTTTAAAACCGGTTCATTGAGATCTGACCGCTCCCGGTTAGACCGGTTTCGATTAGAAACCCGGTTCATTAGGTCCACCGGTCCGGTCACCGACTCCGGTTTTTAAAACATTGGGTATGACCTGCAGGACAGCTTGTATGGTTTGTCTGAACGACTGTATGGAACTGTATGGACCACTGTCTCGTATTTTGTGTTGCTCGAGAACGTCTTTTCCTTGACTGCCTGCTCTCTCTCTCTCTCTCTCTCTCAATTGCTCAAGTGTGTGTGATAGCCTCTACCTTGCCTTATCTTTATAATTTATGGCTTTCCATAAATAATATTGCTAAGGCTAGGGAGTGGGGGTCTTTGGTGATGTAGGAAGAGAAATCCTTAACAAAATGTATGGTAATAGGAGGATATGAAATGAGATGGAAATAGAAATGGGATAAAGACAAGATAGAAAAATTCAATTGAGGCTTTGAACTGTCAATTTTCACGCAAGGAGTGCCTGAACAGTACACTCTATTGCTGACTGTTCTACACCCTGTGGATCCATCATCAACATTGTTGAGGTGAATGCTACCCTCCTTTTTGACGAGCTTGCTGAGTGATATGAAAAAGGTGCAATGTTGTCAAGATCATTTTCTGCTCACGTGCCTGGAAGTTGCCAGTTGTGTAGTTTAGAATTCGGTGTCACTTCCGAGGATGAATCATTACCACATGGTAATGACTGTCCTCCATCAAAGTGCAGAAGAAAAACAGGAGAAGCAGTAGTGGTCGCACCCAAAAATAAAATGAATGTCATTTCATGACCACACTCTTCATGCTGCAGCAATCTGCATAGCTTATCTGCAGCCAAATAAAATGTGGTGAAAAGTTTTGTCAGAGATAGGGAAAACATCAAGTAGAGGGTTGATTAACTTGTAAATTAGGTATATGGTTTACCACCTGTCCTAAAGAACAAGTTGGAGAAAAAAAAATAAAAAAGCTTAAGAAGAAAGGTTGAT
Organism: Pinus albicaulis; assembly: GCA_034641835.2. Lineage (NCBI taxonomy): Eukaryota > Viridiplantae > Streptophyta > Pinopsida > Pinales > Pinaceae > Pinus > Pinus albicaulis. The sequence continues at coordinate 1,142,330,895 of CM076582.1, forward strand.
ACATTGTTATAGTTACAACAGTTGGTCGCATCAATTAAGTTCACTTTATTATAGTGGATTGAAGGAAAAGATACAGGAGAAAATTTTATTTATCCAATAGAGCATGAAAATGCATCCATCACAAAGCAAGACTACCGTAATGAAACATTGACCCTGTCTCCATTAGTTAGAGTAATAGAGTAAATATATCACTACTTGGTAATTTATGTGATAGTTGGTTCTTGAGAATAGGAATAGTGTAACAAATGAAATTAACATTAGTGGAAAATAAATTTAATTCATATGTACAGTGAAAGATCAAGCACCATCAATATTGAGGAGCCAAGGAATGTAAACTTTCAAATATTCCAATTGATATCAAGTTGAAAAAAACTGAAATTTACATTGATTTTCATTTGTTATGCAAAGACATTTTAATTTCTATTCTCATGTCTAAAACATCCATGTATTGTTCTTATATTGTTCTCTACTGCATCTGGGTTTTTCCGTAGTTCTTTTATTATGAACATGAAATTGACACACACACATATATAAAACCAGCATAGATCCATTTTAACTCCAGATCTATCATGTGATGAGAGGGTTCAAATCCCTCGAGGTATAATCCTTTCCTCAAATTCTACATTTAAAAAAAAGGTTTGCACCTCAAATGATTTGATCCCTCTTGGTGCATGATAGATCCAGAGATAAGATGTATTTCCATGTGATAGTTGGCTCTTGAGAAAAGGAATTACTTGTAACAAATGTAATCAACATTGGTGGAAAATAGATTTAATTCGGCTGTACAGTGATAGACCAAGCACCATCATTAAAGAGCCAATGCATGCATGCATTCGAATATACCAGTTGTTATGGAATTGAAAAGAATCTAAATTTATGTCGTTTTCCATTTTAATTTCTGTTCGCATGTCTAAAACACCCTTGCATTTTCTTATAGTGTTGTCTCTACTGCATCTGTTTTCCATTTTAATTTCTGTTCGCATGTCTAAAACACCCTTGCATGTTCTTATAGTGTTGTCTCTACTGCATCTGTTTTTTTCCCCAGTTCTGTTATTATGATAGTCTCTGTTACAGTTTAGTTCAAGTATGCCTTCTGAAACTAATTGTTTGCTCCCTCTTCAGAAAGGTCTCAATGCTTACGTGCATAGATATGCTTGGAAAAATGCAAGGACTGAAGATTTATGGGCCGTCCTTTCAGAAGTGTCAGGAGAGTCTGTGAATGAGCTAATGGACTCCTGGACAAAGCAAAAGGGATATCCAGTGGTTTTTGCTAAGCTCAAGGGGGACAAATTGGAGTTAGACCAGGTTGGTTTTATTGAGTTTTGGTGTTTTGAAGTTTTTTGGTCATTATCTTCATATCAAATGCATATGCCTTTTGGTTTGTTTGCGGGGTCTCATAATTTTCCAAATGCCATCTGAACAAAGTGACATTAGTAAAACTTTTACACTAGAATGAGGAAATAGATGGAAGGAAAGGTAGGATATTTTTAAATCATAAATCTTAACCTTTATCAGGGATATTGTGCTCATAGATACATCATTTACATCATGAGCCATATTAGGGTAAAAACTACTTCATGATAAAGTGTCTAGAATTCTTATATGACTTTATCAGGAATGATATATGCCAGGATGAAAGGAGTTTCTGTTCTTATAATATCCCTGTCTTTGTCAATTGGTCCAAAATTATCTGGTGGGTAAATCAGGAAGATATATCACCTTTCCTGCTTGGATGCAAAGCTAAATGGAGAATTAGGACAATTGTAAATCTTTCTAGCAAGTAATGGGAAAAGGTCTTGTGTTACGGTTTGTTGTTTTCTGATGCAGTATAATATATGGTCTGACATTTGATCACTATGTTCCTCATATATAGCAGATTTTGCTAAGAATTCATTATCTTGATATATAAAATTTTCAGCAAGAGGTGATTTGTAATCTCCATTAAGAGTAGGATGGTTCAGATATTTACCCATGTTCTGAACGAGATGATAAGTTGGACTGGTACCTGGGTTTAAAGGCCTGAAAGCTCCTCAAATTCCGTTTTTACTTTCTCACGAAGATTTCTAACACAGGCTATCCGATACTCTATGCATTCAAGGGCTTTCTTCTAGAAAATCTATTTTTTTGTACTTACATATTATTTTTCATAAATGTTTACTTATATGGAGGAACTGAGGAACGAACTTAACAGACCAATGGGGAAATAGCCCTTACATTACTTGAGGTCAAAATGTTGATTTTTGGTAGCATTGTAAGTGCTCTAAGTCTCAAAATTTGTGGAGAGGCTTAAGCACATGTATTGCAAAGAACCCAGAAATCATTTGTGAAAATTCCACTCAGAATGTGTTTTATTAAAATACTTAATATTTTTAATGTGACCCTAAGTTTAAACTTAGAAAAATTAAATAATTAAAGGGTATTAATAAAACAGAGCGTGAATCTTCTAGAGAACATGGATGAAGTCAAGTTCTAATCTTAGTCGTTGATTGGAGATTTAATCTCGGCCATTGAAGTTTCAACGAGAAGGCTATAAAGGAAGGCTTGAGGGTCATTTGGAAAGACACACCAAGTGAATCTAAGTGATCGATTTTCTGAAGTGAGCAGTGCTCAGAGGAGAATTCGATCTAAGTGATTCCAGCGCAGTGAGGGGCAGGGATAACATTTGAAGAGATATTTTCTCAGTTGGAGAATCATTAGCAGAGAGAGACAGAGAGTGATCCAACAACTCTCACGTAGAGGATGATGCAGGGCCACGTAGAGGCAGCATAGAGGGTGAGAAAGAGTCTGAGATTTTGCAGAAGAATCAGTTTCTGAAGTTGGGAACCGGGGTGTGAGACCGGGAGGCTGAGAGCAGTGATTTCGGGTTGCAGATTGATCACCTAGCTGGGTGACGCAGTGCCTAGAGAGGCTGATGCAGGGACTGCGCAAAGGCAACGTAGGGCCTGCCAGGGGCACCTCATCCAGTGACTGGATCAACCGAGATTTGTTTCAGTGATTGAGTGAGGTAAAACTCACTATCTTTCTGCTAGTATTTCTCTCTCTGTAACTGAATAACCTTTGTGGTATTCAGATATGTATTTAGAATTTTCTACTACTTAATAAAATCAAACCCTCAGATTTGCTGCACCAGTTTTCCAGCATTGGGTTTTTCTGGGGACTTTCGTCCAAAATAACGGTATACTATGTGTATATTTTTCTTTGCTCAGTTTCCTTGTTTCAGAATCATAAGTAATTAAGTGTAGGCTACTTCAGTAATTTGCTTCAATATTTCATGAAGAAATCTGAAATAATTCTGTAATGTAATTTACAAATAGGAGAAGTAAATTTAGCTAGTAGCAGTAGGATTCTAGAGATCATTTACATCCAGGAATTTTCACATGGTATTAGAGAGTTTGATGTGAAACAAGAAGAGCAGATCTAGCACTGAAGTGAAGGCCGAATTGCTGCAACAACAACAGATCGAATCCCTAGAGGGATTGCACAGTTCTAGCTAGAAGGGATGAATTTTCGAGGTGGTCTCTCTCTGAGTGAGTCGACAAATAGGTAAGACTTTCAGATCGAGATCTTGCCGACGCAGAGGGAGAAGCAAAGACCCTTCACACAGAGCCAAAGGGACCCAGTTTATCTGCAAGCAGTTGCTAGGTAAAGAAGTGTGAGACGAAGAAGAATAACACATAGTGAGGGAATTCTTCCTTAGTGAGTACCTTGTTGAGGAATTCAGTTTTTCTCAGTTGTTGGGCAGCAGAGGAGCAACGGACTTACCAGCTCCATCAGGGAGTGCGTAAGCCAGCCTAGAAGCTACGCAGTAGGGAGAAAGAGGGAGCAATTCGACAGTTTTTGGCTGAGATGGCAACTCACGAACTTAGAGATCAGGATCAGTTGGATGGATCCTCCAACTACATGATCTGGAAGGAAAGAATCAGATTCCTTCTGGACAAGTATGATCTCAAGGCGTTAGTAGACAACGTGTTTTCTATGCCTACAAATCCAGATTAGAGTAAAAAGTACAAGTCCGATATGGCAATGGGCAAGAGGGTTATCCTTGATGGTGTCAAGGATCATATAGTCTCTCATATAGCTAGCAACAACATAGTCAGGGAGATATGGGAGGCCTTGTTCGTGCTATACGAAGGAACTTCTGAGCAGTAGAAGATGTACTCGGAGTAGAAGCTCTGGATGATCCAGATGCAGAAGGGGGAGCACATTGTTCCATTCCTAATGAGACTTCAGGAAATTCGTGATCAGTTGGCGGTCGTGGGATCTGTTATCGCTTGCCGCCTACACCTACCTACAGTTAGCAGGAAAAGCCTTTAACCCCACAAGGTGTGGTTGGTGGCAAGGAACTCAGAGAAGGGGTTGTCACACTAATCCCAACTCTCTCCATTTAAGCTATCTCCTAGGTTAGCTATGGGGGGTGGTCTCTAAATGGAAAACTAAGTTAAAGATTTGAGTTTCTAGGAGAATATTAGAGTGAAATTGGATTACTTTTGAAGATTCATGAGCATTTATGAACAACTTTGAAATAATGACAAACCATTTAACCAGTGCCTTTACAAATAACATGCTCAAAAGTAAAAGAAATGCTCAAAGAGATGAGAACACAGTAATCCTGAAATGGAAACAAAAGACTGTTAGCACAACACATCATAAATGCTCTCAAGATAAATAGATTTATGAATCAAAGCATGAGAAACTATCTTGCTCAAAAGGAAACAATTAGTGTTCTACTTTGGAGAATGTAAATGAGATGATAGAAAAACTCAAATGTTAGACCAAGATAACAACATGCAATTAAATTTGCAACACCAAATAAGGGTGTTTGCCAGTGAAACAAGATATATCAATCATCCATAAGCATAATGATCATTAAAATGACAACATGCAATGAAGTTGCAAAAGTAAGCAAATTTCCAAGTACCATAGAATTAAACTTGTTGCAAAATTTAAGGAATTAAAATGCTTTCATCCAAAGTGCTTCTTGAGATAATATTTGCATGTGAATCTTTAAACCATCAAAATAGCGAAAAATTTGGGAAATTTGCAAGTAAATGTGATGAGATAGTGCTCTTGGTTTATTTTATTAATTAGTTCTAAATCAATGTTACAATTGAACTATAATCCTCAGACCTCACCCTCGCCCAAATATTTGGATCTCACAGTGAGGAGTCCATAGAGGTAGAGGGTCCCTAAAATGTCTATTCAACCAACTTAAGTTGGAGGTAAATTTTAGTAATGCTTGGGGCATGTAAGATCTAAAAGTAAATTAACATGAAACTGAAAATTCAACTTCAACTTGAAGTGTATTTGCTTGTCATGAAATAAAATGTAGTTTTACTTGATGCATCAAACTTAATATTGTAGAGTGTGCTCAATGGTGAAGCATAAGCAAATTTGAAGTATGATTTCAAGCTAAATAAACTCAAGTAAAGATGTCTGCATATAAAAAAATCTGAATTTGCTATGAAAGTAAATGCTCTTAAAACTTGTAGCAAATCAAAGTGAATAGTTAGTGAAATGAATGAAATGCATGGCTGTGTTAATTGACCAATTAAATGATATACATGCAATTTAAAGAGATCAACAAATCACGCCACAAATCTTCTCCAAAAATGGAGAGATTGGGATGCCAATGGGTAAAACCCACACTTCCAAAATCACAAATTTTATTGGTTGTTAGAGGTAAGAGATTATGAAGCCTCCTACAAGCTCAAGGAAAATCTTTACAAATGAAACTTGAGGTCTTAGACTTATCCTTGATGAGAAATTTCTGCAATATAAAGACCCAATAGAAATCAGATTTTTACAAATGAAGAAGAGAGGCTAAGCCTCCTCAATGCTCGCGACCAAGAGAGAGAGAAGAAGCCACAAAAGGAACTTGGCCTTCCTCAAGGAAGCTCCTTAATTGCCCACGACCAAAGGAAAAAGAGAGAGTCCTCCTCGTTTGACATTAGAGCTCAAAGGTCCTGCAACAATTTGTTAGTAGTTTCTTGAAGGTGAATCCCACAAATTGCTACAAGAAAACAAGTTAGAAAAAGAAGACTACAAAAAATCAACCAATTGTTAGACAAATAAAATCACAAAATATTGCACAATAATCTACAAAGGGCTAAGCCAAAGAGGATAATTAAACTCTCCTCTTTGTCTAGTCATGCTTAAGCTCTTTAAATAGCAAAATATGATCCAATGTAGAACAATGAAAAGTAAAATATTTTTAAATGATTGCATGCTTACAAACTATGTCCAAACGAATCCCCGCAAGACACTTTTTCGTAAGATAAACTATGAAAATCCAAATAACAAATGAGAGTTCTTTTGAAGGTGCTTCAAGAGTGGGTTGGTCTCCCAAAGACTTCCCCTCACGCTTGATCCAAAAAGAATTATTCTACAATACTCAAGTCACACATTAGTCTATGTAGATTAGATAAGCAAACAATGAATTGAAACTGCGAGAAATTTGTTTGAAAATAAACTAAAACTTTCAACCTCTAGAGCTTACTTTCAAATCAAATTCTAATACAAGATAGCTATGCACTAGCAAATTCACAAGAATACATGGAAAATGAAATAACTCAAAGCATAGAAATATTATACCAATAGCTCCAAATGCATCATGCTCCAAAGGAAGAACACCCATGAATGGACCCCCAAAGTCTTTTTATTGATATTCTTGAAAAGTGTACAAAGTAGCAGCGCTTCCGCAAGCACAATAGCTCATATCCAATGATAGCATATGAGAGCCCATGACTCCATTATATAGGAAGTTGGGAGAAAATCCCAATGAAGACCCATTTGCCAAGTGTTGAGGGGGAGGAGATCTCAAGGAAAATTCGAATTTGGTAAGTGGAGCTCCAATGCCAAGTGTAAAAATCGAATTCTGGCAAGTGGACATCATTTTCTTCTTCCCCTATGTGCCAAATTCGAATTTTATGATGGAATGACATGTGTATATGGTTGGTAACCTATGTGGGGACAATTTCCCACTAAAATCTCCACCAAATATTCTCCCAAATCCTTCCAAATATGCACTAACTTCATAAATTCGAATTTCCAAGTAAGCAGCTCTGATTTAATGCTGGAAATTCAATTTTATTTGAGCACATGTCTTTTCCTTGATTTTAGGAGTCCACATCACCTTGGGACTTCACTTTAACTCCTCCATAATTTTCTACCTCATTTCCACCTAATTTAGCATGTGTGGATATTTATTTTTCTCCATTTATTTAATTTCTGGCTTAATTAATTGCCAAATTTCCCACTAAACTTAGGAAAAGTGGGTTTTGAGGGTTCAAAACACATTTTTAACCCCCTCAAAGTGTGTCAAAGTAGAAAGTTGAGCATGAGAGGTGTAATTTTGATTACTCATACCCCATACAACTTCTCTAGGCAACACTTATTACAATTCAATTACAATTTTTGACTTGCGGGAAATCTAAAAAATTAAAAAATCACTACCTAGACCTAACCAAATTCCACAAATTTTTTTGTGTGATCTAGTATGGTAATATACATTGACTCTAGACACTAGGAATCACCCAAGGCCTCACCATCAAGCCGTACTCCGGCTTTGGGGTAAAATTGGAGGAAATAACTCAATTAATTATTAACTCCTGGTAGGGAGATGATAATTAACCAAGTAAAAAAAACCTCCCAGAGTAATACTCACTTGCTGGCAAGGTCCCAAGCAACCTAGGCCTGTTACAGACTCAATACTGACTCAAATTCATCATTACTAGCATCACTTATTATAATTCCCCGTATGGCGTGGAATTTGGGTTCAAGAGAAAATGATAAGAAGTAGAAGTAGAGTTTAAAAACTCTGTTGAAATGATGATATCTGATGGTACATGTGTCCGCTGGTTCATCCTTGGGCATGGAGTCTTCTCATTATCATCAGGTGCCACTTTAGTGGTCAACAGGATCTACCCCATTTGCTACAACTATGGTGAGATTGGCCCTTAACACAGTCACTGAAGAGTGGCAAGTTTTTGTCCAAAGTATCTTGGGCATTGCGACACTACTGAGCAGGGAGGCGATGTGGGCAACTCTTCAGAAGGAGGAGTTGAGAAGAGATATGGTCAAGTGTAAACTTGACGGTAGCAGTGGGAGAAGATCAAAGAATCCGGAGGAGGAGGAGAATGTAGCCCTCACATCGAAGGGGCAGCAAGGGCAACTGAAACGCAAGAAGGACGTCTCCAACGTGAAGTATTTCAGATGTGACGAGATGGGGCACTATGCATCACAATGTCTTTTGAAGAAAAAGGACAAGGATGAGAAGCACGATCCAAAGGTTGTAGCCGCGAAGATCGATTTACTGTAAACTTGACGGTAGCAGCGGGAGAAGATCAAAGAATCCGGAGGAGGAGGAGAATGTAGCCCTCACATCGAAGGGGCAGCAAGGGCAATTGAAACGCAAGAAGGATGTCTCCAACGTGAAGTATTTCAGATGTGACGAGATGGGGCACTATGCATCACAATGTCTTTTGAAGAAAAAGGACAAGGATGAGAAGCACGATCCAAAGGTTGTAGCCGCGAAGATTGATTTACTGCAACATATTGATTTACTTCTCCTACTTGTTTGATTTAATTTACAAGTTATTTAAATGAATATTCAGAAAAATATTAAAGCAAACACAACTGTAGCCTACACATGTACAGATCATTTACTGAAACGTAGCGCACATATGACAAAGTTCACAGTATTTTTTGGACAATATCCTCGAAAAAACCCAATGCGGGAAAACCAACGCAATAGCTCTTAGAGGGTTTTATTATTAAGCATAATTTGAATACATTATGGGCACTAGTAGTGGTTTGCCCAACAGAGAATTTCACGGCAGATGTACCTTATCATTTAGAGATAGAAAATATGGTTGATTCAAAACCTCATGGGAATTATGTGGGAATTTATGTATCTTTACACTTCATGTAGAAATTATTTACTGTTAATCTGGTTATGCTCCTCCTACTTAGACAAGTTATTAACTGAATAAATTCAAGTTAAAATCGAAGGAAAACACATAACAGATCTCCACCAATCCAGATCTAGAACAAGTTCATGCACACATAGACAAAGTGACACAGTTATTTCTAGACAAATAGTCCTCGGAAAAACCCAATGCGGGAAAACCGGTCTTCTGGCTGTTGGAGGGTTTTATTATTAAGAATTTTCTGAATACAACAAGCTTGGGTTCCAGATCTGGAAAACCCGACAGAGAAATAATAGATCTACAACTCACTGGCTGATTTAGGGCCAAAATAATGACTGATCTACACCTTCAAATGAGATTTACAAAACTCAACCAAAATTAGGGCCTAGAAACCCCAACGCTGCCCTTGAAAACCTCTGCGTCAGCCTCAAAAGCCCCTCTGCCCCTCAGCGCTGCTCCGGAAAGGGCTACGTTACCCCAGACTGGGTGATGTAGTCCTTACGCTGCCCCTTAGGGTCTCTGCGTAACCCCTGAGGGCTTCCTGCTGAAAATCACGCTGTCCTTGTTGCTGCTGCTGCTCTCTTGCTTCAACACTACCTCTCCGAGCTGATCTCTACCTCTTGTTGATTCTAGACCCCGGGATCAGATCATCTCCTTGGCCTAAATTCCCCTGTCTGCAGCTGAAACACTTCTGAGAATTCTTAGTAAACCCTACCCTAGAATCTTAGCTTAGCTTTAGTGCTCTGCCTCTGTGTTTCTTTACAAATGACACCAGGCATTTCCTTTATACTTTTCTCGTTGGGAAACCAACGACCATGATCAGATCTTGAATCAATGGCTAAGATTAAAAGAAAGCTTGATCCGTGTGACTTAAGAAAATTTAATCACATGTTTAATTAAATTCACTTTAATTATTTAAGTTCCCTAAGTTTTAATTTAGGAAATACATTAAAATAATTAATTAATTTAATATCTCCTAAACCAGATGAAATTTCCCAAATCAATTTCTGGATCTTGTAGATCAAGTGTACTCTAGTCCCTCCACAAAATTTGGGAGCTAAAGCACAACTGATGCTACCCCAAATACACAAAATCTCAACAAATTACTGAATATGAGCCCTTTTTGGCCCATTGGAACGCCAACGTTGTCTCTCCAGCCTCTGAGTCAGCCCCTGAAGCCTCACATTGTCCCTGCGTCACAGTGAAGGGATCAGCGCTGCCTCTGCGTCACCTGGAAGGGCCTGCGTCATCCCCTACGCTGTCACTGCATTAGCTTGGCTGGGCTGTGTCCCTCTTGCTGGCCTCTACGTTTCCTGGTACGATTTTGCCTCTCTGTTTATGTATCCTCGGCCTCGGATCAAAATATCCCTTCCCGATCTGCCCCTCACTAGCACTGCAAGATCACTCGAAAATTCTCAACAAACCGCACCCTAGAATTTCGACTTAGAGATCAAGATTGGTTGGAGGGATCCTCCAACTACGTGATCTGGAAGGAAATAATCAAATTCCTTTTGGACAAGTATGATCTCAAGGCGTTCGTAGACAACGTGGTTGTTGTGCCTACAGATTCGGATTAGAGTAAAAAGTACAAGTCTGTTATGGAAAAGGACAAGAGACTTATCCTTGATGGTGTCAAGGATTATATAGTCTCTGATATAGCTGGCAAGAACACAACCAGGGAGATATGGAAGGCCTTGTCCGTGCTATACGAAGGAACTTCCGAGCAGCAAAAGATGTACTTGGAGCAGAAGCTCTGGATGATCCAGATGCAGAAGGGGGAGCGCATTGTTCCATTCCTAACAAGACTTCAAGAAATTCATGATAAGTTGGCGGCCGTGGGATCTACCCCATCTGCTACAACTATGGTGAGATTGGCCCTTAACGCAATCACTGAGGAGTGGCAAATTTTTGTCCAAAGTATCTTGGGCAGGGCTACTACCGAGTTGGGAGGCGATGTGGGCAACTCTTTAGGAGGAGCTAAGAAAAGATCTGGTCAAGTGTAAACTTGACGATGGCAGCGGGAGTAGATCGAAGAATCCTGAGGAGGAGGAGAATGTAGCCCTTGCATCGAAGGGGCAGCAAGGGTAGCCAAGACGCAAGAAGGACGTCTCCAAGATGAATTGTTTCAGATGTGGCGAGATGGGCCATTATGCATCACAATGTCCTTGGAAGAAAAAGGAAAAGGATGAGAAACATGATCCAAAGGTTGTATCCGTGAAGATCGAGGAGGATGAATATGCCATGAGTGGCCACGCATCTCTAGTGTGAAAATTTCTGAATACAGAAACCCTACTGCAACATATCGATTTACTTCTCCTACTTGTTTGATTTAATTAACAAGTTATTTAATTGAATATTTAGAAAAATATTAAAGAAAACACAACTGCAGCCTACACATACACAAATAATTTACTGAAATATAGCGTACATATGAAAAATGACACAGTATTTTTTGGACAATGTCCTCGGAAAAACCCAATGCGGGAAAATCGGTGCAGCAGCTCTTAGAGGGTTTTATTATTAAGTAGAATCTGAATACATCATGGGCACTAGTAGTGGTTTGCCCGACAGAGAATTTCACGGCAGATGTACCATATCACTCGGAGATAGAAAATATGGTTGATTCAAAACCTCAAGGGAATTACTGAATACGAGCTCATTCTGGTCCACTGGTACCCCAACGCTATCTCTCCAGCCTCTGCGTCAGCCCCTGAAGCCTCACACTGTCCCTGCGTCACCCTGAAGGGCTCAGCGCTGCCTCTGCGTCACCCGGAAGGGCATGTGTCAGCCCTTGTGTTGTCTCTGCATTAGCCTGGCTGGGCTGTGTCCCTCCTGCTAGCATCTGTGCTGCCTGGTATGGTTCTCCCTCTCTGCTTTTGTATCCTCAGCCTCGGATCAAAATATCCCTCAACGATCTACCCCTCACTAGCACTGCAAGCTCACTCGAAAATTCTCAACAAACCGCACCCCAAAATTTCGACTTAGCTTAAGTTCTACTGCTTTGTGTGTTTTCTCCAACTGACCCCAAGCCTTCCTTTAATACTTTTCTCGTTGACAAATCAATGGTCGTGATCTAATATCTAATCAACGGTTAAGATTAGAAAAATCTTGATCCGCGTCACTTAGAACATTCTCACCACGTGTAAATTAATTCACTTTAATTTTTTAATTTCCATAAATTAGACTTAGGGTCCTCATTAAAAAATTTAATTATTTGAATAAATTTGACACCGGGTGGAATTTCTCCAAGCGATTTCTGGGTCTTGGAGATCTCATGTGTTCTAGCCACTCCACAAGGTTTCGGAGCTAGAGCACATCTGATGCTACCCAAAATCTCAACATCCAGGAGGGAGATGGGGTGACATGGAATTGTAGTTCACCTTGAACTTCAGTTGGGCAGGATACTCGAGAAATCCACCTCATGGATCATCACCTTGCTACGGGAGCCCATGATTAGTAGTAGTGAGATGGAGGATTTTTCAATAGGAGCCAAGGAGTGATGGAGCAACAGACGCAGTGGTTAGCGGCGACAAAATTTAAGTAGCGCAGAGCAGAGAGGCAGCAGTGCATAGACTGTAATATTCCCAATTAGCAATAGCTAATTGGAAATATTAATTTTTGACTATTTTACTTTAATAAAGTTAAGTTAGAAATAAAGTGGGTGAAGAGGGACACTTAACTCACACTTAGGATAAAAGCATTTCCTAAAGTCACTTGAGAGACATGATTAATTGACAGCTTGGGGCCTAGAGGTCGAAGTGGCAGCGTGGGGAAGTGAACAGCATGGGCAGTGTGGGCCCAAGCTAGTGCAGAGATAGAGGGACAACGTGGTTCAAGGAGACAACGCAGTTGATGGTGGGGCCTAGGTGAGAGCAAGGCTCTCCAAACATAAAAAGGGAGAGGGTCTTCTCATTTGGATCATTCTGACAATGCATCTATGTTATTTGTCTTTTGACATTGAGCACACTTGCTGTTGAGCAAAGTCTGCACGTACTGTTCAGTACACCGGGTGTCTCCGTGCGGAGATCCCAACCTCAGCCCCGGGGGACTTCGAGTGCCTGCTTGGGTGAGGAGTTCCATCTTGTTTTGCCGGAGAGAGTTGTAGCAACCACAGCTGGGAGCATCCACTCAAAGAGACAACATAGTTAGTGAGAGGAAGGACGCAGTTTCTAAAGGAGGTGATTTCGGATTGAGGAGCTATCAGGGGATTCAGCCCGGGAGAGTTGGAAAGGGATCAACCCTACCCTATTCCATCATTTTGGTAGAGTTTGAGGCCATTATTTGCAGCAGATTATTCAGGGCCAACATTTACCTTTGGGACAACGTGGTACCTCAAGGGAGGTCATTTTTGGAGGTCAGCCATTTCCGAAAAGCTCTCTCGGCTTTTCTGGGTATTGGGTGGAGAGGCCATTTCCAAAGTTTCACAATTTTCCGAGGAGGGGAGCAGCCCCAGTTAGTTAGTTTATTCCAACAGTAGCAACAACACAGTAGTAGCACCAACAGCACTGGAGATTACGCAGTCTTTGAGGGAGCAGCCATTCCGTGTTATCTTCTGAGAGTAATTCTACGCTTGCCTAGTGCAAGCCAAGGTGCCATCATTCTGATCACCTTTGTACTCATTTCATCTTTCAATATTTAATAAAATGGCTCAACGTTCTCCATATTGTCTATTTTTCATATGATGTCTCTCTAGTTGCTGTAGTTCTTTGTTTATGTGCTTTATATTGCTGTTTATTTCTATTCGGAATATTACATGCATAATGTAGTAGCTTCAACAATGCAGTGGCTTCAGAGGGCAGCGTGGGACTAGCAGTAGTCAGATCTTCAGCATCGAGGTGCATCCACTGAACGCTTGTTCAGTTTTTGGGTGGTTTCAGTTGCTTCTCTTAGCAACTAAGTTGCAGTGCAAATGCAGTGTTAGTAGTGGCAGTGCTAGCACCATGGTAGATGCAAGACTTGAGAGGGAGCTATAGTACGGATGTAGCATTGGCAGTGGCCGTGTCAAGGGCAGTAGTACAGTTGCAACAAAAACACACTGGTTGGTGGACATCTTGTCAGACATCATCAGTGCAGAGGATTCTTCAGGGTCAGAGCAATGTGCAATAGGCATGTTGTTATAGCACTTTCCTAGCGAAGAGGGAGTGTTGATTTTTGGTAGCATCGGAAGTGCTATAAGTCTCAAAATTTGTGGAGAGGCTTAGGCACATGTATTCCAAAGAACCCAAAAATCATTTGTGAAAATTCCACTCAGAGTGTGTTATTTAAAATAAGTAATTATTTTAAAGTGACCCCAAGTTTAAACTTAGGAAGATTAAATAATTAAAGGGTGTTAATAAAACGGAGCGTAAATCTTCTAGAGAACATGGATCAAGTCAAGTTATAATCTTAGCCATTGATTGGAGATCTAATCTCGATCGTTGAAGTTTCAACGAGAAGGCTATAAACGAAGGCTTGAGGGTCATTTGGAAAGACACACTGAGTGAATCTAAGTGATCGATTTTCCGAAGTGAGCAGTGATCAGAGGAGAATTTAATCTAAGTGATTCCAGTGTAGTGAGGAGCAGGGATAACTTCAGAGAGAGATTTTCTCCGCTGGAGAATCATCAGCAGAGAGAGACAAAGAGTGATCCAGCAGCTCTCACGCAGAGGCTGACGCAGTGCCACGCAAAGGCAACGCAGAGGTTGAGAAAGAGTCTGAGATTTTGCAGAAGAATCACTTTCAGAAGCCGAGAACCGTGGTGTGAGACCGAGAGGTTGAGAGCAGTCATTTCGAGTTGCATATCGATAACCTAGCTATGTGACGCAGTGCCTAGAGAGGGTGATGCAGGGACTACGTAGTCTCTGCACAGAGGCAGCACAGGGCCTGGCAGGGGCACCTCATCCAGTGATCGGATCAGCTGGGATTTTTTTCAGTGATTGAGGTAAAACTCACAATATTTCTGCCAGTATTTCTCTCTCTGTAACTAAATAACCTTTGTGGTATTCAGAGATGTATTTAGAATATGCTACTGCTTAATAAAATCAAACCCTCAGATCTGCTGCACGGGTTTTCCCACATTGGGTTTTTCTGGGGACTTTCATCCAAAATAACGGTGTCCTATGTGTATAATTTTCTTTTCTCATTTTCCTTGTTTCAAAATCATAAGTAATTAACTGTAGGCTGTTTCAGTAATTTGCTTCAATATTTCATGAAGAAATCTGAAATAATTCTGTAATGTAATTTTCAAATAGGAGAATTAAATTCAGCTGGTCGCAGTAGGATTCTGGAGATCATTTAGATCCAAGAATTTTCACACAAAACAATAAAATAATGAAGTGTTGTTGATATTTCCCATATATATTTTTAGTAAAATATGATAATGTTGGTTGTTGCTAACATGTGGCAGAAAGAAAAATAAATAACGACATAACATGTAATATCCCCAAGGGGAATAACCAGTAATAAACAGAAATACACCAATGCAGATATAGAAAATATAATAATGAACCAGATCACTGAATCATAGCACATGGAACACCAGAAACTGAGCCATTTTATTAATCAGAAAGTACATAGAGAGGAGTACAATAAATCAGAGCAAGTGCACCTATCCTTGCCCTAGGCAAGTGGAGACCCTCTCAACGGACAAATGGCTGCAACAAGGACAGCGTCCTAGCTGCTCTGCAAGCTGAAGATGAACTGCGCTGGTGCTGGGGCTGAAGACTGCAAACCCTCCACAATAGAAAACGTTGTCTCTGCTAGTGACAGCGCAGGAAACCCTCCAGACAATAGATCAGCCACTGAAGGCTAGAAAACGCTGTTGAGCCTGCCTCTCCCAAGTCTGCTCCTCAGATCGGCGTCCTACCAAGTGGATCTGCTCCTGAACACTCAGATCTGACAGATCTGAAGCCTCCAAACCAGATCTGCGTCCTTCTCTCCCTGATCTGCGTCCTCCCCTATCAGATCTGCCACCAACCCTTCAGATCTATACTGGATCTGACAATATCTCTTCAGATCTATAGCCTCTAGGGCTGGATCTGATGTTAACCCTTCAGATCTGGACTAGATCTGCCAATATTTCTTCAGATCTGCAACTCTCCAAGCTGGATCTAGTGCAAAACCCCCAGATCTGCAACATACAAGACTAGATCTGCCACATACAGGACTAGATATGCAAGATCTATCCTTCCCAAAGCTGGATCTAACAATAAGCCTTCAGATCTGCAACTCTTACCTTCAGAAATGGACAGCGTCCTCACTCTAGGGCTAGACAGCGTCCTTCTGCCTCCCAAAACAGCGTTTTCTCTGCCAATCCTGAACTGCGTCCTCCTGGGACAGCGTCCTTCCTCTCCTGCAAGGATCAGCGTCCTCTCTCCAGATGAGACGGCGTCCTTCTCCTTCAAGAATCAGCGTCCTTCCTTCTCTTGCTCTGCGCAGCCACAAGAGGGCTTTCTCCTCCTCAGATATGCTTCAGAAACTGCTGCTGCTCTGCTGCTGGAACTGAAAGATGGAACTCAGAAAAACCTTACTGGGGCGGGCACTCGAAGTCCCCCGAAGCTAAGGGTGAAACCAGAAAACCTTACCAGGGCCGGCACTCGAAGTCCCCCGAGGCTAAGGGTGAGATCTCCGACCGCAGACACTCGTGCACTAAACAGTGCTGCAGACCGACTAAACAACCGGCGTGCTGAAGCAGACAAGAGTCCAGCTATCAATAAGAATATCAAATCATGGATGATCAAATGAGGTGAGAGCCTCTCCTTTTATAACATCAAACTCCCTCCAAAACTTAACTCATCCTGGATCTGCGCAGTTTACCTTGGGTTAGCCTGTTGCCTCCCCCATCATATCCACGTGGACCCCCAAGGCCCCCTCTCTAAGTTACAACGTCGATCTACTAGTAAAAAGAACACTTTATTATAAAGTGAGGTGACTAAAGTGAGGTGACCCCTCTTATTTCTCACTTTATTTATTATCTCTATCTAAAGCGGCAAAATAAAGCAAAAATGCAATATTCCAATTAGCAAGGCTAATTGGGAATATTACATAACATAAGTAAAGACTGTAAATGAGTTTGAAGCTAAAGAAAGGCTGAAAATAGAAGGCCACTGCTAAGATATTAATGAGGTATTGTGCACAGATAGAAGAAATAAAATATTAACATATCAAAATAAATATGACCTGTTAACTCTCGTCGCCTACACCTACCTACTAGTTAGTGAGAAAAGCCTTTAACCCCAGAAGGTGTGGTTGGTGGCAAGGAACTAAGAGAAGGGGTTGTCACACTAATCCCAACTGTCTCTGTTTAAACTATCTCCTAGGTTAGCTATGGGGGGTGTTCCCTAAAGGAAACTAAGTTAAAGATGTGAGTTTTCTCGGTGAGTTGTTAGAGTTAAATAGATTACTTCTTAAGATTTATAAACAAAAAGTGATATGAGAAATAACCATCAATACATAAGCATAAATCATATGAAAACCAGTGCATTTAAAGTATTGCTCTTTGAAATGAAAATGTTTTTGCTCAAATGAATTAAAATGTTTTCAAGTGGAAAGAAAAAAAAATCCTGAAAAGTGAAACAAGAAAAAGTTAGCACAAGATATTGTAAGTGCTTTCAAGATAAATAGATTTATGAATCAAAGCATGAGAAACTATCTTGCTCAAAAGGAAAAAATTAGTGATCTACTTATGAGAATGTGTAATATCCCAAATCAGGAATAGACAATAATATTAAGCACAATAGACTAAAAAATACAGCAAAGAAAACACATGAATAGGAGCCAAAAATAACTGTTGAGCCATTTTATTAATTTGCTTGGAATGAGTCCAATAGTGGTGCTGGAAGGCTTGCACCTAGGCCTGCTTAAAGCAGGTTGAAGAACAACTCGAACACAAGTTAAATCTCCCCCTGGAAATGGCTCTATGTGGCTCTATCTTTGCGCTGCCTAGGCCAAAAATGATGTTGCTGGCTGATTTCGAACAGTAGGATAGGCTACTTCCCTTGCTCAAAAAATTTCGGGAATCGCACACCTGACACTACTCATCAAACCCACAAAAACCCGAAAATGGTTTGCTGAAAGCTCGACCCCGGAAATTGGCCCTCTTGGGCTTGACTCAATGAACTGTTGGGGAAATCGAACCACTAGAAGGAACTGCTGGAAAATGTCTTCGGAATGCTGCAATAAACCCTGGTAGGAGGTAACTAGCCTCCCCTCCAAATCTCCTGCTGTGAAATCCCTTCTCTCCAACCTCTCGGAACCAACTCCTCTTTGCACTGCGTCCTCCACTACGCAGTCTCCCCCTCTACGCAGTCCAGTGTTGAGTTTTCTAGAGTGTTGGGGTAGCATTATGTAATATCCCGAAAGGGATATTTTAACTAAAAATGCAGAAAAATAACTAAATTCCACAATATGCTGTAAAATCACTATTTACTCAACAGAAGATTGCCATGTAAAATAAACACATAAGCACTGCAATCTATCAACACATCAAATAAGAAGAATCTCAGCATTTTATTATAGATAATAACTGGGGTTACAAATATATCTGACCCAAAGAAAGAGCTGAGATGGAGAATTGGCCACCAAGATGAGCTGCTGCATTGCACTGGCCTCAAAACTAAACTGCTGCACTCTCCCTCCGGCAACAGCTGTCACTGAACCCACTGAAGATGATGAAGCACAAGTTGAAGATCTGAATGATCCTCACACCAATCCTTGAAGCTCTGCGAAACTTCTGAGTGAAGTCTCCTCAAGAGAGTTGGGGTTTCGTCCAACACTCACAAATCACCCGAGGGTTTCCATACCGGGGCTACGACTGAAGTAGAGAACCACATCTTGCACCTCTCATACAATAAAATGATATGATCCAAAGATATCCCTCAAATGGCCTCCTCCCTTTCTTTTATAGATCTCTTGGAGCCTTCTAGAGCATTATTTTATTATTATTTTATTCATGGAGCACTTTTCCCCCTTATTAAAATATTCCTTTTTAATGCAGAAAAGAGTAAATCAGCTCCCACGTCTCCTTTGGTCACTGAAACTCATGTCCAACTGTCCCATAATGGAGGTATCATTGTCCCGGTTCCAATGAGCTATTACACTAAGGTGTTCTGTCATGTATTCCTCTTGAAATGCCACCGTGAGCGTAATTCGCTGAGTTAAGCCCATAAATAACTCAAATTTCTGAAAGTTGTTTGAATGCACCAGAACGAAATCCAAATTACTCGAATGATGGAATATGTCAAGCGAATGCCACCCGACCACATAGAAACTCCTCAAAACTCGTCCAAAAAGCCCCTGGGCCCGCTGATGACACCATCCTGTACCTGTGACTGGTTTGCTCCTAACTCTGGAAGTCCCTCCTAGCCCTGTCATAGGTGACACCAAAGAAAAGGAATATTACAGACCTTCCACCCCAAGATTGCTTGCCCTCAAGCAATCGAAATGTGTGGGCCACTCTGTTGACCCGCCGCATCTCAGACCCAATGCCCGGATCCCATACAAACCTCTGGGTGCTGCTATGCACCTGTGTCAAACCACTCGGAATAGACCCCTCAATGCCGGGATCCCAAACTGATCTCTCACTGTACCAGTCAACAAACAATCCTCCTGGATCCCAACGCCACCATGGCCAATCATTGCCCAAGTCCCACGGCTTGGGCTGCACACTGCCTCTGGCTATAGCTGATGCCCCATGAAGTGAAGCCCACCAACAAGCATCAATGCTCCCTGGCTCCTGCTATGTTGTACCTCTAACTGTATAAGCTGCCCCACCAACTACATACCAACTCATCACCTCTCTCCAATCCAAGTCCTGACTCAATCCCTTGTTGATCCCGCTCTCCTGAAATCGGGATGGAGTGTTGAAGAAATGATGACCTGGGCCCCACTGCCAGCTGGAATCTGTAACATCTGCTATGTCTAAGGGCCCCTGCTCTGTTGTGCTCCCTACGAAGAAAATCGTACCACCAATAGAGTACCAACTCATGATCTCCCGCCAATCCATCCTGGAAGAAGAATCTAATGTAGCAACAAATGTATACGGAACACGCCTGGAGTGTTGTCGCCAGCTCGTAATCAACTCACACTGCTTTGCCTTGTCTGCCAACGAAAGCTGTCTGTAGAAGAAAGCCCCTCTCTCTATAATGGGCCAAAGTGGGCAAGAAATGCTACAAACCCCATCGATGTACTCCTGGAGAGTGCTACTCGCTAAAAGTACCGCAACTCTGCTAACTCCATGTACATCTATCTGCACCTCATCAATGTGTCGGCCCAAATATGGATGCTCCACCATCTCCAACAACTCATCCCTCTCATTGGGAATGTAATGCTCCTGCTGTCCCCTAGCCCCCTGCAGAACTATCCCATCAACCTCCAACATCTCTAGAGGATATCGATCTGCAACTGCTGTCATCGTGCTCGGTGTCTGTGCATCTGACTGCTCCTCCTCAGTGGCTGACCCCAAGGTTAGCCGCATATCCATCATAGACTCAATGTGTGCCTCCATCTGGCTCTCCCTCAAAGGACTATCATGCATGATGTGCATAGTATCCTCCTCTGCTGACTCAGGCTCCATCATATGCTGTTATGGCTGAATCGTCACAAGTGACTCATCACCCAGAGTATCTCCCGTAGAGTCCCCTGACTGCTCACCCTGCACACTGGAATACAACTCTGGCCTACTGTCATCATCGCTGCATGACTACTCTCTCTCCCCAGAAGCATCCTCAACTGATCCCATGGACTCATCTGAAGAAGAGTACGCACCTTGGCATACAAAAGGAATGCCCTTCTGTTCTGCCTCTGCCACATCAGCGACATCACTCAAGCATGAGTGATCAAGCCCCCAAGGTTCTTTGTAGATGAAGCAAAGTCCCTTCCTCATCAACTCGTTCTTGCTGCCTGATCCACCAAATTGGAGTAGCTCCTCCCTGGTCAACACTCTCCTGAAACACCCAATGTTTTTCTCAACCAAACTCTCAGCCAGTTTATAAGCAACAGGTGAAACCAATTGTTCTCTCCAAATGGTTAACAACCTGGTCTATAGCATCTTGCAAATGTCATCATTGTTACCCATGACTCTGTAATATCCCTGTTTAGGGCAGCCTCCCTGTTGAGGGTCCGGTGGGCCTTGACACGCTGCCGGGGTCTGCGTAATTGGGGGACTGCGCGAGGGTCCCCGTCCCGAGATGTTCCGGTGGGCCTTAAGACCCCACCCTTAACACCGTGGGATG
This sequence comes from Pinus albicaulis, assembly GCA_034641835.2. NCBI lineage: Eukaryota > Viridiplantae > Streptophyta > Pinopsida > Pinales > Pinaceae > Pinus > Pinus albicaulis. The sequence continues at coordinate 1,142,352,031 of CM076582.1, forward strand.
CCGCCCTCACTAACAGTTCGAGCTTTTGGTGTAGTGGCTGGATCAATGTGGTATCAAAGCCGAGGTCTCGAGGTCGAGACCCGCGGAGCGTGGTGGTATATCCTGTTTGGGGGCGGCCTCCTGTTGGTCCGGGGTGGGCCCGACACGCGCCGAGTGCAACGTTGGGGGACTGCGCGAGGGTCCCCGTCCCGAGATGTTCCGGTGGGCCTTAAGACCCCACCCTTAACACCCTGGGATGCCGCCCTCACTAACAGTTCGAGCTTTTGGTGTAGTGGCTGGATCAATGTGGAATGGACGGGACTAGCAGTGTTGTTGGGTCATCTCTTT